>VCJN01003400.1:0-85061 GCA_006384855.1 Tetraselmis striata | reverse complement strand
GAGGTCCAACAAACGGTATCAGACTATCATTAACCAGCTGCTCAGCACGGTAAGGCCAACGAGTGTCATTCTTCAGCTCATAAAAGTTCACTCGAGCCTCGTACAGAAAGCAGTCGGTTCCATTGATAGTCACACAGTCGAACAGATTCAGGTCAGCCGGATTCATCGTGATCCCGGTTTCAGTTTGCAGCATACGTACTGCGAGTTCGCGAACTGACAGGTCGATAAGCGTCGAGGTCCCACAGGGCAGAAAAGCAGTGTTATTATGATTCGGTTCAACAGTCATCATAATGTCACGCTCAGAACCAGCTCCAGTGCCTGAAGTAACAATCACAGATGCTGTGACACCGCAGTCGAAAGGTAGCTTAGTATCTGCGTCCCGCTCTCGAGCCGCCAGTTGTGCGCGCGAAAACTTGTGCCTCATCACGTCACTCATTATACAACAAACGAGGAGGACCTTCAGTGGAAGACTTGAAGAATCTGGAGCTAACACTCGCTCCGAAACCAGCGCGGCAGTCTCAGCCGGATAGAGACTGCAAGGACAAACAACTTAGGTGGTGTGCAGTGGTGGTGCAAAGGCGAGAGGCTACAGTGTTTTGAGAATACAACAATAATTGGTTACAAGGTTGTCACCACCCGCTGCTATATATACTATCGTTGGTGCCGGCACTGGTCGCTAGACCATGCCGACCTATAGCAGCACGCTCACTGCGAAGAGCGTCACCTTGGAGAGACGATTGGGAGGCCTAACGTCAGCCTAGTCATAGTATGGCATTGTATGTTATATACATATAACAATACTGGCTGATAATCATCAGCAGCCTCGGGTATGGAATATCCCCCGAGGTACAGCACTAGTGCGCGCCGCACGCGCACACTAGTATTGGTATTATGCCAAAGGTAGCTCAGGACTAGTTACAATTCATTGTAACTGTCACAGTTGTGGGCAGATCATCCAAGGTGAAGCCCATGGCGCGAGCACGTAGAGCTGGAAATCCGCGCGTCGGCCCATTTTAAGGTCCTCATTCAAGTCACGACTTACCCGGTACCGAATCACTGCGTCTTTCTTACGAATTGAGACAGCACCGGCAGAAAAATGCAGTGACAACCAAGCTCTCACGGCCCGGCCGGTCTCGAGCCGCCGACTTACCCGTAGGCAGAAGTTACCATTCGTCAATGGAACTCCTACAATGTAGAAATCGCACGGATTCTTTCGGATTACCCGGATGTAGGAAAACGGTCGCCGCGCCCCCTAAGCTATCATTCGTCGGTAATGCCATTCCTCGTTATCATTCCGTCGGTAATTGTCGGAGGAACGTTGTAGGAGCTCTTTTCTGCGACCGAACCCCCCTTCCATTGTGGGAGCGCATTTCCACTAATAGAAGCCACCATGTGACGCCATGGCGGGCGATCGCCCCAAGCATGCCCCGACCATGCATGACCCGCCCCCCTCCACCCACCCACCCTCCCGTGCCCGCCTTATTTCCTCGGCGCACAGCTCCTGCGCGTCGCTGCCGGGGACCTTGAGGGGCGTGGGGCGCGGCGGCCTCTTAGCAGACACACATGCGGCGCGCGAAGGCGGGTTGGGCGCGTCGCCCTTGCGGCATGCGGGCTGCCGTCGCCGCTTGGGGAGGCCGGCTGGGCTTGCGCGGTTTTGTTCGGCTCATGGGCGGCCACATGACCCGTGGGGCTGACAGCGCGGGGCTCCGGGCTACGCCCCGACCTCGGTGGTCTGCTGGCCGTGGGGGCTTCGGGGTTAGCTTCCGGCGGGCCGGCCATTCCTTAAAGCAGAAGCAGGTGCTGCAGCTGCGCAGCGCTCAGGCCGCCCGGCCCGGCCCGCACGTCTTCAAACCCGAGCTGTTGGGTACGGTTTTGACGATGCATGGCTGGAGGAGGCCGCAGCGGACGTATTGCACGTTCGAGGGCCGCGTATTACGTGTCCCGCCTGCTCCTTTCATTTGCGAATCATAACTTGGGGTCAGTTGCGGGTGCTGGATCGTCGGAGAAAGGCCCGACTTTATCGGCGGGTGCCGCAGTTACTACAATGGGCGCATCCCGCGCGCGCGTTTCGTTGACGAATGATAACTTCTGCCTTACATATTTGTAGTCACTCGCTCTACCATTGATCGCCTCTGTCAGACTAAGTTCCCGGGTCAGATTGTCGGATCGGCCAGGGAACTTATACATGGTACATACTCGAACAAACCTTTTTATTCGCCCCCAGGACAGGACTCGGACAAACTACTGGTACACGTATCCTCATATCCGCGCTTGATGTGAAGCACGCACGTGCATTGTAACGCTTGCCTAAATAAGATGAAAGTGGCGTAATCATCGCCGCGGATCAAAGCGTGAGGCAGCGTGCATGCAGTGGAAGATTAAACGTCGCCGTGCCAAATATATTCATGTGTTCAAAAACAGCAGACGGGCGACGAGAGCTGTCGGGAGACGCGCTCGGAGCGTTGCGCATGAAAAGGGGCACGGGGACGAGAGGAGCAGACACGGAAAGGACCATACACAAAAGCGCCCGACTACAAAGGTAGCGCGGCTCATGGCAAACTAAACACAAGTCCGAAGTCACACCCAGCTCCAGCTCCACCCCCTACCACGGCACGCTACGCCGCACCATATCATGCCTTTGTGTTTTCTCCAGGTACCAGCTATAAAGTACGATGACCGGAAAGGAGAACAACATGCCGGAGGGAGAGCTCGTACCGCTGGAGACGTGGGCCCACCCAAGCCGAAGAGAGTGGCGGCAACAGATATGCCGACCTGACCACCAGCCCCGACGAGGATGGGAACCACACCAGTTAAGGGAGGGGGTACCGCGCCGTAGGCATCCACCAAGGGCAGGACCGTTTCTGCCACCACGGTCCACGCAGGCGTACACCGGGTGTACACGTAACATGCCATAGCCCCGTAGATTCCAGCTCTCCGTCACGGCTCGTGCTCCCAACGCTTTCGCAATGACGAGCGGAACTGCGTACCGACCGACAGCACGGGTAGTTAGCACTCGAAAACGGCCAATGGGGCCGTCCTGTCATTGCTCAGGCTACCCACATCCGCCATGATCCGGCGACCAGCTCACCTCACCCAAACGGGCCCGTATCACCGCGGTACCGAGGATTAACTTAGGGAGGTCATGAAGGAAACCCACACGCGACAACGGTACAGTTTTCGTAAGGGGGGCGACGTCCGCCGAGCGTTGCCGCAGAGATGGCACTATGCGTAACGCCCGCCGCCCGCGCCGCTATTTTCTATAAAGTGCCCAACCAGTAACGACGGCACACCGAACCGAGCCCGACGGGCCACGACATGACAGGCCGTCTAAAAGCAACCCGTACAGCCAATAGCTTAACCCAGTTCGGACGAAAACTCGCACGCGACGCGCGGGGTTTCTATATATGTGTATATGTACAAGTATATATAGAGATATATGAATATATGTCTCTACACCCAAGAGCGTAAGCAAATGGGGTAGTCAGAACAGTGGAAGTCGGGTCAAGGCCCGCCAGTTTCCCAGTAGGTCAAAAGGCTACACAAAAACAAAAACAAAGGTTCCCTCGAAAAAAAGATCCACAAGCTCGGGCTCTCACAAGTCGTGAGGCACCATGGGACATACATATTATGCTCCAAGGTTCAAAAGGATCAAAGTTTCTAAACAAGGATCAAAAGGTTACCACCAAGACGGATACAAAGAATAGATTACTCAAGCAGTCCAATGGTTCCCGGACTCACGGACTGCCGTGCAACGGGTTCTTTGGATCATACGATCCGGATGGCCACAGAAATCGCAGTCAGCAAGGCTCGAAAAGTTGAGCAGGCTATATGGCTCACACGGCTCGAAGTTCAAAACACAGACAGAACGCAGCTACGTGCACATACGCACCGGCAGATTCCACAGCGGCTCACCGGAGAGATCGCGGCATCCATCCAGCAACACGCCGCAGCATAGCCATCCTAATCCGGATCTGCTATACACGCACTTACTCGTTCACATGTTCACATTCTCAGAATTATATATATTATCTCCCCCCGACACACAGACACACACACATACAATAAAGACGCTACACTACTTGTTTATTTTCTATGCTTATTGCGCACACTCATTATACAACAAATCATACAGATATATACGGCAGCGCCGCCGCGCTATCATTCCCAAAAAGGGCTACAAAAACACTACCACATGCCTGCATAAACGCATTAACGCACACGCACTAACATGTATACTCACCCAGTATACAGGAATCCATATACATACACATGCTTACACATATGTCCACATACTCATGTACATACACACGCGCATATGTATTATACCATAACTCATGGAACCGCGCCTATATTGGTACCGGTTATTGTTTTCCCTAAAGTCCGCGGATTGCGACAAAAAACGGTTTGGTTGCGGAAACTGTCGGGATGTTCCCGGTAGCAACAAGGATATGATACGGGGATAAACCACCGCATAAGGACAAGTCTTTTGCAGGGCAATCAAGGGAGAACAACACGATACCACGGACTCAAGTTCAAGGATATCAGACGCACCTCGAAAGCAGTAGCTAACTGTTATCAACACGCGATAATGCTCGGACTCAATAACATGGTCTACCACATTATCCAGACAGATCAAGATCAAGATACTAACCAAAAACATTGATCCGTGATGCAGTGGCTCACTCACGTACGCTATGTTCACGCCCCATGCCAACGGAAGGCAGACAGCAAGTCCAAAAAGGGCAAAACCACGTTGTCCGGCCAGCCGAAGAGCAGCGGCGGTAAGGAAGTCAGCGGAGATACCGATGACGAGATCGAGGACATCCAGGAGATTGAGGGCGCCGGGGATACGGTCAGCAGGGCCGCAGACGGCGGGACCCCGCCTGATGAAGCCGAGTTCGAAACCCAACTGCGGCACGGCAGGATGCCTCACGCCAAAGATCTGCTCGAGGCGGATCAACTCGCAATATCAGCAGCAGACCGTGACGGGTCAACCGCGCGGGAGGCTCTCCTCCTCGGCTAGCGCGCCATGGCACGACTGGAGCACATGGAGCCGCGCATGACAAACATCCACATCGAGCTCGACTCCCAACTGATCACATTTACCCAGCTCAAGGGCCGCAAGGCCAATCTCACCACGCAGATCCTGGACATGGCCGAGGGCGCCAGGGATCCAACCAACGGAAAACGCGCGACCCAGCGCACCAGCCTCACAGCGGACTTGGTCGAGATACACGACACCAAGATGATCCGGCCGATCACCACGTCTCACCCGCTGGCCGAGACCCATCATATCGTTACGTTCCTCAAATCGTTCTGCGAGTCAGAGCTGATCAACCCGGTCGTCGCTGAGATGGAAATTCCTCATGGTTATCCAGAAGGGTCACAGCCTCATCAAAGACAACAACAAGGTGGTCCCCGCGCTAAAGGCGGACCACGAGGTTGAGTACGAGCGCGGCCGGATGCTCGACACCCTGACTCGCATGTTTATGCACCGGTTCAACGTCAAGGGCTCCGAAGTCCCACTGGATTTCAACACGATCTCCATCATCAAGGACGCGCTGGGTCTCTTGTGCAAGCGCGCGGTCGATCTTGTATCCGGCATGGAGACAGGCGGTGTGGCAACGAACATGCAGGCCACCCGGGTGATCGCCAAGATGACTTATTCCCCGGATCATGTAGACGAGTATGAGGGGCTCACCTGGGCATCGGCCAAGGATCTGGCCAAGACCTTAGTGGTCCGGTTTGCTTTGATCATGGGGAAGCGCTTAACGCGGAACCTCAAGATCCAGTCCCATGCCAAGGCCGCAGCTCCCCACTATGAGGCTGGCGAGGGGTCCGGCGGGCCCAAACCCACCGTCCCACCAAAGGTAACAGATGCAAACAGTGGAACCGTAAAAGACAAGCGGTATGACCTTTGGCCCACAGGGGAACTGGCCACCACGAAGAATAAGACTGCATGGTGCGCCAGGAACATGTGCGAAGCCGCCATGACAGGCACATGCACTTGGCATGTCTCAAAGTGCAACTTCCTCTATCAGCTGGGGCTGGACAAGGATAACGTTCTCACCATGATCAAGACCCGCCGTGCCGCCAGGGCGAAACGTTAGACGGTCAGCCTTGCAGTCTCAGATACGTTTCAAAGATCCCAAGCCCTCTCCTTGCAACATGTGATCACAAATGTAGGAAGGGCAGCGTTCACGTTTGAACCTGCGACTTTGAGCAGGTAAAAAATCAGATCGATCATAAGCCTCGCAGTACCACCATTTTCAGCGCGGAGCGGCCTAGACTCTGGCGCGCGGACGTTGTTGTAATCAGGCTCACAAGCTTTGTTGCCAAAAAAAGGCAAACCCATTTGCAAGCGTCTAGAATCCACGCACGCACAAAATGCTCTGGAGGAAATTACATATGCCTCAAATAAATGACGATTAACACATCACACACGGGCTCGGATACGCACACACCACCGTTGAATAAACCAGTGCGTGCAAGTCACCTATGTACGAACTATTGGATCACACAACGGGGATCGATCACTGAAAGTTTCCGTACTCCTTGTGTTGTACACTTACAGGTCCAAATATTGACATGGATCAAGTCATGCAACGCATACTCAGTCAACACGGATGCTTGCCGGAAACATCTACCGCGTGGGGTCGCGTCACAGAACCCAAGAGGTTCATGCATAAGGCACGAGGGTTCTATGTGCTCGACATATGCGCCGGCCACATAGTGCCAATTTACGGCCTGCATACCGCAGGCGGACAGTCCAAAAAGTACAGATATAACGGCATCAACAACAAAGCCAGGGACCTCACGGCCTGGCGGCTCCAACAGCTGATGCAAGATGCCCCCTCACAATGGGACATCGACGCGCTCAGCGATTGGGAGCGGACCATCCCAGGTGACCTCAAGGAGTTCGTTGCCGAGGCCGAGTTCGTGTTCAACCATATAAAACAGTCCATACCCAATCTGGTGACCGCAACTATACCATGTATGCGTGGATACGTCATTGGTAGGAGACGGATTGGGGCTCAAAGGCCAACGATCGGGTCTGGTGTTCAAGTTGATGGTGGTTATGAGGGCACTCCGCAATGCCTACACGGCGGCGGGATGGGAACCCGCAGCACCCGGCGACGCGCCGTTCGTGTGGATATTGGAGACGTCGCCCATCTTTGAGACGGATACCCGCCCCCTCATCCTTGAGGCCAAAAAAGTGTTCACCCATCTGCTCGGAGACCCAGTTCAGCCGGACGCCGTAATGGCGGGATCGAGCACTTATCGCTAAACAATGCTATTCTCCAACATGGGCAGGAGGGACCAGTTCAACTCTATCCATAACTGGACCCCGACTCCAACGACAAGATCTCTCCAAGACTGTCTGCCGTCCAACTACAAGTTGCATACGGTGGAACCATGGCACGTAGCGCCGCGCTACCCGGCCAATATCCGGGGCAAGTGTCACCCAAATACATGCGCCCCAAGGATTCATATGCCTTCAAATGCCATACATCGGCACGAACGGGGCGGACATGGCGTGGGGGTGGTTCTCACACGCGATCAACCGGGCGGCGCATGGATGCCATCGGAGCCGCCAGTTCAGGAGATCGAACTATCAATGGGGTTTCCCAGAAATTATAATCTGCAGGCCATATGCCGCAGCAGCTCAGCTCAGCCAGGAGAGCTCACTTCCATTAACACCGATTTCCTGACAACGCGGGAGCGGTGCAAATTATACGGAGACGGATGAGACGCAAGCCTGTCCATCATGCTGTGGAAAACCATCCTCAGCCGGGAGTCACAGCAGCACGGTCACCCGGATTCGGCCCCAGCCTCCAAGGATCAAAAGCGACGCGCACCGGGACTAGATGAGCACACAGCCGCCCCGGCTAAAAAGCGAACAGCCCCCACAGCCTCAGCACCACCATGCCAGGCCCCATGGGGGGCACGCAACTAGGTCGACTCACCCGAAGGGCGTCCAGGGACCCAGACCACCTGCTCCAACCAGTCGCCAGTCGCCAAGTTTCCCGCGACGCGCCCACGAGCCGACACGGCTCCAACCCCGGGAGGGCGGTCGGGGCGGAACGGCAACCCGAGTAACAAACAGGTCCACCGCTCGGAACTGGAAGATAAGGCGGCGAATAATACTCACCTCGTGGCATACGAAACCATCAGGCAGCGCTGGGCAGTGGCAAACCTCGCGTTCCAACAAAAACGGATTTTGGACGTATTTGGCGACGAGATTACCACCAAATCTGAGCATTTTTTTCTCATGAGTGCTCTGCCCCGGCACATCGGGCATCGATGGGTTTACACAAGCGTGGTTCACGGCGGCGGTTCCCAAGCCGCTTTGCTGGGTTAACGGGCCGTGCACCCACATGACACGCGTCATCCAAAAAATAATCGACGAACGTGCCGACGCGGTGATCATCATCCCATACTCGGTGGCGGGGTGGCGGGCCATGGTCAGCGCCCTCCCAATCCGCGACGCATTCACACTGCCCAAGCAGGACGTCACGGGCACACCCCAAATGTTGTTCAGACCAGGCTCACGGGTCCCGCGCAAGGCGCGTGAGGCGGGACTGAAGCATTAGCCGAACTATGAAGTTATCGCGATGCTGATCATTTGGGATAACGGCGACTGGATTACTGTATGGCGCAAAGCGCACTAAGCATCATGGGGCTAGGTCCAGGGATTCAAACGCGTCAAAAAAACTCATCTTCGGCATCAAAGTTAGCCTCATCATCTGAGCCCAGATCCAGCTGCACTAACCGATCCCAATGGCGGACGGGGTGTACATAGCCCAATGTCGTTCTCACATGGCGATGGCGCCCGCGGGAGGCCTGTGTAACACTCCCCCCCCCCCCCCCTCCCACCACAACATCATGTTGCAAACGGCCACGTTTCACGCCGCCGTGCAAGGCGTGACCTTTATACATACCAGCACGCAAGTGGCCCTTAAATCGGATGTTTATCGCGGCGCTGCTCACGCCATGGGCCCGAAATCCAGCAAGGCGTCCAGCCGCCAGGGGGAGGAATGAAAAGTCGACCAAGGGCCACCCGGCGTCAGCCATGGCGGTCGCATATCGGCCCAAACGACGGAGTAGGCAAAGCGACTCGCTGCCCGGGGACAGCAGCTTCGGCTCTATAACGCCGAAGTGAGCGGACAGGTTCCCTTCGGTGCCGTAGCGGGTTCCGCTGAAATACGGTCTTCTGCGGTCAATCGACTAGCAGCGATGGCATCCCATGCCGGTAGCAGGTCCACACCACGAGTCAGGAAGTCTGTCAGCTCCATGGTACCGGCTTCGAAACCACGAGCGGCGGTCTCCCACAAATATAGCACGATGCAAACGTCGCGATGCACCGCGGCAGCGATCACCAGGTCGGTGGCGGCCCGTGAGATCAGCCCGTCCATGAACTGGACCAGCTCCGCCAAAGTCGCGTAGTCCAAGGGCACGGCGCCACTCTCCACATATCTAAGCTCAATATGGTCTCGTTTGTAACCGCTCATGTACTTGATGACGCTCACAGCATACACGGGATTGGCGTGTTTGGGCACACCCAGATCACGCAGGGCTGCCACAAGTTGCGACACCGCATGCCGCAGATAACTGGGGGACGCAGGTCGGCTCCCGTCGCGCATCGTCTTGCGCCCATGATAATGGCGTTGCCAATACTCATCGAAGAAGATTAGCACATCCCACTCGGTACATGTCTCCGGGGTAGGAGTCAACCGCGGCGGCACGGTAGTGCTCGCCCATGTCTCGAACTCGCGCGCATAGTTCCCTCGACGGCGCTGGGTGGTAACAGGTCTTTCGCAACGCGACGCCACCCGCGCGGCAAAAGCCAAAGCAACAGCCGAGCGAAGGGCATATTGATGCACGGAAGCAGGGGGCAGCCGACACCTGAGAAAGCGGAGAACGGCCGCCAACACCGCGCGCCCAGACGCTCACGCCTTGGGGCGCCAAAAAAGCGCCGCGCTGCATCAACCGCAGTAGTTGCGTCCAGTCCTGACCATATGGTCACACAACGAGGGTCGGCAAAGGGCCATGACATGTGGTCAGACCCTACATGAAATAAGGGCCTCCTCTCGCCCATGTATATTCCGGCAAGTCCAGCCACAAGGCAAGGCGAGCAACTGGGCTATAGGGCAGATTACTGCAAACAACATCAATGCCGAAACACACACCAAAAGGGCCAAAGACCCAATTGGGGCTTAAAACGGGAAGATCAATGTGTATTTCAGCAACAAATCGTCAGTAGCAGAAATTAGGCCAGATAACTGCACCATGCCCTAGGGGCTTTAGCAGCAGCCTAGGCGGACGAGAAGCAAAAGTTGAGGGCAGGATGTCGACGACCCTAGGAAGTGCACCACTCTTCCCCAACTAAGTCGGGAGACAAATAAAACAAATCAAGCTTGGCAATTTTAACAATAGAAAAATGCGGATCCCCACGGGACAAAGACGGGAACCGCGGGGGGGTAAACACCGCCAGCCCATGATAAAAATAGGACTCGGGATTTTATATATCAAATAACTACGCAAGGGCGCCGAAAGAAAATGCGTCCGCAAAGAAAGTCTCGGGAACCCAGACCATTCAAACAAGGGCAATTCGTGGCAGGCAAGGCGTCTACCAGAAGCGTCGGTGACAAATGGCATTTAGTTCGGAATCACGGAAACCTCCGGTTTCGGCAGTATAGGGGGTGGCACGGGGTTATCCAGACGTTGGCTCCGCTAGGTAGGAGAAATCTGTCCGGACAAACACCTGCCCATACCCTGACCCCGGACAGCGGAGGGCACCAAATCCGGATTTCATGGCAGTAAACCGAGGCTACGAAGGCTGCGGGATTTTAGTGCAAAAGTTTCCGGGAACCTTATGGGCCGGAAAGGGAAGAGCCCGTGGCATGCCAAAGAAGGGGCAAGCTCGGATTACAAAGGGAACCGCCGCAGGGCGGGAACAAGGATCGCAAAGTACAATGACCACGACATGCAAAGTGACTTCATATCGCATACCCATATGCACGACGGCCCGTTCGGTGCGGCGGCCGATGGCGGCCGGCCGGCGCGGCGGTATTCCGGCGCCGACATCCTGGTCTATCTTCTGTCGTCACCGATCCCCTACCGCCTGAGCCTCGGATACTCCCTCTCGTAGGGCCCGCCCCCTAAAGTCCCCCGCGTATCACAGAGAGGTACCTCTGTGGTCCTATCTGCTAGGTATCCGGCGCGTGTTTGTGTTGGCGGCCCGATGGCGTCCAAGAGACGCGGCGCGGTGGGCGGGCGCGCCGTGGCGGAGGCGGACGAGGCGGCGGTGGAGGAGCGCGCGGAGCTGGCGCTGTCGAGCGACGAGGAGGAGGGCGCCAGCGACTTCGACATCGACAGCGGAGATGACACGGGATCGGAGGGAAGCGGCGAGGGGAGCGAAGAGCAGGGGGAACAGGAGGAGGGCAGCAGCGAGAGCGGCGAGGACGCGGAGGACGAGGACGCGAAGGCCGCCATTGCGGAGTACTACCGCGCCGCCAGGTGAGGCAGCGCACCCCAAACCGCCTGCAGCTAGATGGGGATCGGAACGGTGCTCACCACTAGCATGTCGAGCCTGAGATATCCCGCATTCACGTACGCTCTGGGATTATGGGTCCGTTCGCATGGATCAGGGACGATGATGATGGCGATTCTGACGACGCGGATGGAGCTGAGGATGAGGGGGGCGAAGAGGGCAGGCAGTCAGGGGCGATGGGCGAGCAGCGGCCGGAGGATGTCGAGGACACTGACTCCTCGGAGGACGAGCGCCCCAATCGCAACACAAGTGAGACCCCAGCCGCTTGCCCGAGACTCCTTTTCCGTCATCCCACAACGGCCCACTCCTTTGACGCTTTAAGCTCCAGCGCCACCTGACGCATTGGCATGTGCCGGATGGCAGTCGGCAATGTCCCACTGAAGTGGTATAAGCATGAGGAGCACATTGGGTACGACAGAGAGGGCGGCAAGCTGATCAAGAAGGGGCAGCGCGATAAGCTAGAGGAGCACATGGCCAAGCAGGTGCCAACCCACACAACTTGTGCATCAATCCTCATGCGGTGCACCGCCGTTGGAACTACGGCCTAACACATCCGTCTGGAATGGCCCATGTCGCTGTAGGATGGCGGCAAAGCGTGGCGAACCCTTTACGATGAGTACAATGACGAAGAGGTACGCCACCAGCCGCCCCTCAATTTGGGATGTAGCCATGCGGGGATGTCTCTGCGCTGCCCATATGCGACCACTTCCTCAGGAGCGAGTGCACACTGGGCCTCACCGCTGCTGCCCTGCCCTGCCCTGCCCTGCCCTACCCTGCACCTAGATCGTGCTGAGCAAGGAGGAGCTCAAGATGATTCAGCGCATCCGGATGGGCAAGTTTCCTCATCTCGAGGTAATTTGCGTGTCTTCCACTGCCGCCCCCTACCCCACGCCTGAGATGGTGAATCGATAATCTTCTGTGCCGGCCCGCCTTGAGCAACCATTCCCCCTCCCCAACCCTGCCGTATGCTCCAGGTCGATCCCTTCCCCGAGTACAACGACTATTTCACACGCGAGACGCAGATCCACCCAGTGCTCAACCTCCCAGAGCCCAAGCGACGCTTCGTACGCTCAAAATGGGAGGAGAAAAAGTAAGGGTGTGGCCGGCGCGGTGCAGTGGCTGCCTTCACCCATGCCCCTTCCCATCCGCCCCCGAGTGGAGACGTCAACTGAGACCCACCATGTCAACCCCCGTGCAGGGTGGTGAAGCTGGTGCGGGCGATGCGCAAGGGCTGGTTGAAGCGGCAGACCAAGCAGGAGGCAGAGGAGGAGCCTCCGCTGTACCTCATGTGGGAGGACGACAACAAGATATCGGAGAAGACGGCCGTCGGCCTGTCGTACATCCCGCCGCCAAAGCCGCAGCTGCCCGGCCACGAGCAGAGCTACAACCCCCCGCAGGAGTACCTGCCCAATGAGGTCAATTAGCTCGCCGCATTGGCCTCTCTGCACCCATGCTCGTGACGCTCTACC
Source organism: Tetraselmis striata (assembly GCA_006384855.1). Classification (NCBI taxonomy): domain Eukaryota; kingdom Viridiplantae; phylum Chlorophyta; class Chlorodendrophyceae; order Chlorodendrales; family Chlorodendraceae; genus Tetraselmis; species Tetraselmis striata. Next base: position 72,038 of record VCJN01003400.1, on the reverse strand, counting down.
CCCCCCCCCCCCCCTCCTCCACGCAACCTCCGCCATGCGTTGAGCGGCATTGGGCTGGGGCTGCTGCTGTTGGCAGGAGGAGAAGAAACAATGGGAAGAGACTGACGAGGAGGACCGTGCGAAGTTCTTGCCACAGCAGTTTGAGTGCTTGCGCAAGGTCAGCCGCTGCCCAACGGTTCAGCTGCGGAGTACCCTGCCCGCATCCGTGTGCCTTCTTGCATGACCATCCCGAGGACAGGGCAGGTGTCCCAGAGCACTTAGTCTGCTGTTGCCGTGCAGGTGCCGATGTATGCCAACTATATCCAGGAACGATTCGAGCGGTGCCTGGACATGTACCTGTGCCCGCGCACTCGCAAGAAGCGCATCCACATCGACCCCGAGTCGCTGGTGCCCAAGCTTCCCAAGCCCGCGGACCTGCAGCCCTTTCCCATGACCATGTGCCTCGAGTTCCTTGGGCACAGCGCCAAGGTTGCCGGCCTGTAGCCCCCCCCCCTCCTCCCACACCCCCCCTCTCCTCCGCACCATTGCCGGTCTCTTACACGCCTTCCACGTATAAACCTGTGCTCTATCGGCGTGTAGGTGAACAGCCTTGGCGTGGACCCAACGGGGCAGTGGCTGGTGTCCGGCTCCAGTGATTGCACACTCCGTGTCTGGGAGGTGTGCGCCCGCCCGGTTTCCTGTGCTGTGGACGCAAAGCAGCACCGGCCTGCTGCAAGTTGGCCGACCGCCCTGCCCTCGCTTGCCCGTGATGCGCATGCAGGTGCAAACTGGCCGCTGCTTTGCCAAGTGGCAGCTGCCTGCAGCCGTATCCAGCGTCGCCTGGTGCCCAAACGCAGCGCAATGCCTGGTATCTGCGGTGGCAGGCAGCAGCGTCTACCTTCTGCCTGCAGGTACTGCTTTGACCGATTACCTCTGGCTGCTGGCGGTGGTGGAGCCGAAGGGCGCTGATGCCGGCTCTGTGCTGTGTGCTTCAGGAACACGCACCGGGGAGCTAGGGGAGGGGGGCTTCCGGGGGCTGGAGGGCCTGGAGGAGGCGGAGGGCGGCGCTGAGGCGGAGGGGGCTGAGGCCAAGCCGCTGGTGCGCTGGCAGCCGTACCAGGGGGGCGGCGTGGAGCTGGTCCACAACTTTCCGGTCAAGAGCGTGACGTGGCACACACAGGGCGACTACTTTGCCACGGTGGCGCCCACTGGAAACACCCAGGTGAACCTCTGCCTGTGTTGGAATGGACCTATAGTGCGAGTGGCAGTACAACTATAAAAATACGAGGCATTCCGCCAGGCAGCATTGGTGGAAGGGGGGGAAGGCGTGCCAGAGCCGGCCGACAGCCCGGGATGGGTGAGTAGTAAGACTTGCTCCCAGCCGATGATCCTGACACGGAACATCACGCGCCTTGCTGTGGCGCAGGCCGTCATCGTGCATCAGCTGTCCAAGCGCAAGTCGCAGAACCCCTTCCGGAAGAACCGCGGCCGGGTGCAGCTCGTGAAGTTCCACCCCTCGAAGCCGTTCTTCTTTGTGGCCACCTCCAACCACGTGCGCCGCCGTCTCTTTCCGCTCCACCCGCCCGCCCTGTGCCTAGTGCCCCCTCTGCCCAATGGTGGGACCAGTGAGCCCAATTCCCCGGGCGATGCCCTGACCTGGTTTGCGCTGCTCCTGGAACCCTCCTTCATGCCGCCGCAGGTCCGCGTGTACAACCTGGCCAAGCAGTCGCTTGCCAAGAAGCTCGTTGGCGGCTCGGGTGTCATCACCTCGCTCGACGTCCACTCCGGTGGCGATAATCTAATCGTCGGCTGCGAGGACAACCGCCTCATGTGGTTTGACATGGACCTCTCCACTAAGCCCTACCGGTTTGTAGCCAGGACGGGGCGGGGTGGGACGGGGCCCGTTTCTCCATTTTGTGCCCGCACCCAGCCTGTTATGTTGTTCACTGGGCACACTCCTGCATGTGCGATCCAACTCGCAGGGCGCTCAAGTACCACAACCAGCCTATCCGTGGCGTGTCCTATCACCGCTCGTATCCTTTGTTTGCAACATCTTCGGATGATGGGACTGTCCAGGTGCGCCAGTAGCCGGCACCTGTTTTGCCCTGCAGATGGCTGCCCACACCGCAGTCAGCGAGACAGGGGGCCATCGCAGATATAGTCTGACGAGTCTGCTCCGAGTGCGCTGTCTGATGTGAAAGCTGTACAATGCCGCTGACATATCGTCCGGGCGACTCCTGCTTCATGTAGGTGTTCCACGGCATGGTGTACTCCGACCTGATGACCAACCCGCTGATTGTGCCAGTCAAAATTTTGCGTGGGCACCAGGTCGTCGACTTCCAGGTGCGCTCACGGAGTGGACCTGTCCAAAGGTCTAAGACACGCTGCTCAGCCACATCACTAACAGCGCCCCCGCTGCCGCACAGGGTGTCCTTGACTGCAAGTTCCACCCCAACCAGCCATGGCTCTTCTCTGCTGGCGCGGACCACTCCATCAAGCTGTGGTGCAACTAGTGCAGCTGTAATGGTGCGCAGAGGCAGGCACGGGCGTCGGCAGCTTCTGCTTGTTAAGCTGGCAGTTTGTCCGGATGAAACAGAGGCCAATCGCGCCTGTAAGAATCAAGGTTTGCAGTCACCTACCTTCCGGAATTCACTATGTTGTCCATTGCGATCATTCCGGTATTGCAGTACATGCTGTGACGTCGTCATTGTTTACAACAGTGCATTGTCCTCCCTCGGCAGCAGCAGCCAGTTCATCTGCTTCTCGTATTCTCATGCTATGCTGCTACAGCTTACTAGTGTTGCCATTCGAGTCCCTTATTATACAGGTGTATACAACGATTGTGAGTATGTAGCATTGAATGAGGCCATCGATTGCCCTACTGTCAACAGTGACTATCAGCACATCAATATACTACGCGCGCCACGGAGCCAGTATTACGCGGTATATTCCGATAATCTGATGTAATAATGAACTGCTTGTGTCATGTAATGTGGACATGTACCTCTCCATCTGCACTCTGCCCCCCCCCCCCCCCCCCCCTACCTGCCTTCTTATTTCTCCCTGACCTCTGTTATCTCGCCGTCGAAAGTGTGACAGATAAGATATAAAAAGTACTTTCGCCATACAGCAGGCCACCCTGCTATGTATAATACATCGTTGTGGCATGACTGTGCGCTGCATCAATGCGCATCATCCCAAGCGGAACTTCCAGCATCAGGTACCAATAATAATCAGATGGTGCACTTATGGGACGATAGGCAGCATGCCTTCTTGCCCTTGCCCTTGCCCGTTTAACGGCGGAAACTGCGCCATCAATGCCCGCAAGGAATTACGAGGATGTGAGTAGAATGTTATTTATATATCCTGGTTCAGACGACGAAAACATATAAATAGGTCGTCGTAAGTGACCCAGCTGAGAGCACGAAATTGTAGTGCTGGGGCACTGGTATCGGTTACTGGTAGTGGAGTTCCAACTGTGTTTTGCTGGTCGAAACCTGCGAGTTTTTCCATCACGCCATGAAAGCGCTAAGCGCGTTGCCGAGCTACCATTTTGAATTGTTGGAATATATATTAACTTACTTGCCATTGTCAGCACATCAACTCGCTGCCCCCGCCCCGTGCTTTTTCCGCACTGTCGATTATCGGTGCACAGTGGAAGACAGCATCATCCCCACGCCGGCAGCAATGTCTTGCTGCGACGCAGCAGCCATGGGTGTAAGTTGCGTACGGCAGTATGTGGTATATTCGCGGTTTTGGTTTCGGAGCTATACTTAATGAGCGCGCTAGTCTGCAAACTCTGCAACATTGCAGGACGAAGCCAATAATGCTGTTAGGCTATTACTAAGTTACTGCATTTCCCATGCATATATAAGATGAGCAGAAAACCACGCAATCACTACTGCCCAAATAATATTAACCTGCTGTGTTGTTGTGCCCAAAATAGTTACTTGTCGTTTGCTGGGACTTAATTAGTTATGGTTAATATAGCGCAATAATGCTTATGCTGACTGATGCTATTCAATACACCGCAAGCAGACGAAAATGCACCGTGATTATTCACTGCTCCCATGCGCATGAAGGCCTGTCGTTTTTAGTGGCCGCCAACTATAATGCGGCATCGCCGAACGTCTGATTGACACCAGCACGCGATTTGCATTTGGTCTCAGCAACCAGCCGTGATCACACTGCGTCCCGCCTTAATTCCTATTGCACGACCATCGGCGGGCTACCTACTTAACTATATCATATTTCACTACGTATGTAGTGAAGTGTTTAGTGTGACAGAATATATACTAATACAATGAATATACAGTAAAACTCGTTAATTTGCGCCAGCTGGCATATATCGTCTGACGAGGCAAGTAAGTGCTATACATTATATATTATCGACATGCTCATGTAGTCCGTGCCTCTGTAGCTTCATCGCCGCTCATTCACTCAGGTAGTGAGCAGCAGCAGGACGTGCGCGTGGTCGCGCGAACTACACACACACACACACACACACATATATATATATACGTGTGTGTGTGTGTGTCCAGCATACCCCGCCACTGACGGCGGTGGCGCGGCGAATGCATCTGTTTGACAGCACGACGACCTGTAAGTGCTAATATGTGATGGGTAAAATATACCGCAACGCGCGTCGTATTGCTCTGAACGATATGCTGCGATGATGTGCGCTTATTATTCACGAGCAGGGTATCGCGCTCTTGCATGTGCCGCATAGGCGGCGCATCACTTCTATATTAAAATGTAACGCATTCACGCTCTCTGCCAATACGGCGTTCGCCCAAAGGAGGCAGGCGCAGCGCGCGAACGTAGTGTGCGGGGCTGCGACCGGCTGCTCCGAAACCATCAACGCCAGAACAACATGATGTCCACGAAACTGCGCCTCAGCCTACACCAACCCCCCCCCCCCCCCCACCCCCCCTCCCCCTTCCTGCAGATGGCATCTCGATGTCGAGCAGCGTTGCCCGCAGCACTACCCATCATATAGTGCCGTGTGCACCGTACCTCTCTTGACGGGCTGTTAAGTGCGCGCGCACTTCAGCCGAGCGCTGACGATAGGGGTCGCGATCACTCGGGCTCCGCGCGACCGCTCGGCCGCTCAACGGCGCAACTCCATGCCCTTGCTGCCCATCAAGCGGCATGCGCCCTTGTGCCGCGGTATGCGGTTTGTCCCTCGCGCCAGCACCTTTTGCCAGTAGCTGCCGCCTAGCACCCGTCGGCCGGTGACACACCGCCGTGCTGCTGCTCGTGCTCGGAAGTTCGGTCGAGCGCCGTTGTCATAATGCGGGACTGCAGGTCGCGCGCCCATAAGATGGTGCTCCGAAACCAATATCACCACGACCCGCAGCAATTCGCTCGAGAATTTATTAGTGATGACACGGTCGCGGTCGCCGTGTCATCACGCTGGCGCGCGCCGGAGGATATGCGAGCGAATGGCGCGATCGTCGAGTCGACTAGCCCGCCGCCCACCGCCCGTAGCCCCGCCCTCCGATTTGTCGTCAGCTCACACCCCTCGGCCCCGCGGCGTTACCCACACCTACTGCTCGTTTGCCACCTTCGCTCTTCTGCTGCTGCTGCGACGACACCCCCCCCTCTCTGACGGCCAGCGCGTTGCAGGTTTCCCTGTCCACGTCGACAAGTGGGATATCGGTTCTCGGGCTCGCGGGCGCGATGGCAGACGAGCCGCCCGGCCGCGGGCACGCGGCGGAGCAACGGGGCGATGCTACCACCGTGGAGGAGGTCGTCTGGGCGGTGCTCGGAGCCGCTCTGGCGTGGCTGCTGCGCTACTTCCGGGAGCTTCAGGTGCGCACGCTCCGCGCCCTCTCGCGCCCTCACCGCCGCAGTGAGAGGACAGCATGCGGCGCCGCGCCCACCCCGGCACACTTTGCGTCAGCAGCTAGCCGGGCCCACTCACAGAGCTGACCGTTCGTGTGGTGCACGGGGGATGCTTGCCGACCCGGGGACCTGCAGGATGCCCTGCTTGCCGTGACTGTGGTTCGCCGCGCCGTGCTGTGCTCAATGGAGCCAGCTGCTGTGCGGAAGGCTGTCGCACGGGCGGTGCAGCCGGTGAGGGCCGAGCTCTCACACCCCCTGCCACCCCTCCCCCTGACTCACCCACCAGTCCACTCACACTTGTTGCATGCGCTGCAAAGCCGTGGCGGGAGCTGCGCTTTTCCCTTGCTGAGTGGGCTGACGGCTTGACCCCTGCCCTCACTGGGCTGGCCATCAGAGCCACCGCCTGAGCGACTCCTTCGAGGGCATGCCCTATCACGTACCAGAGGACGCGCAGCGGCTGCTCCTGCACGCCGGCGCGCACACGCTGCTGTCGCGTGCGGCTGCATCACAGCCCCCCGCGCAGCTGCCGCGCCTGGGCCACGTGCTGCTCAAGGTGCTGCGGTGGCATGCGATCGCGGGGACGCTTAGCATTGCCCCCCCGGCACCCTCTGTCCATGCGCATGCACGTCGGTGGCCGCTCCCTGCATGGGCCATGCGCGCAGCTGACACCCTCACCCTGTGCACACCCAGGCCGGCAGTGACAGCGAGCGCTTTCAGGTGGCGGTGGCCTCAGCGCTGGCGGCCCGCATGGGCGCCGACCTGCTCGTGGTGGACGGCCGCCTGCTGGGCGACATCGCCTCCACCTCCCTGGGCGAGGGCGGCGAGGGAGGCGCCGGCACTTGCACCACGGGGACGACGCCGGAGAGCGAGGAGGACGCGCTGCTAGGCGGCGGGGCGCAGGGCGGCTTGCTGCCCTTCTTCCTCTCCTTCTTCCTCTCCGGCGGACGACTCGCCTTTGTCTGGGAGGCGCTGCGGCGCGCCTGGTCCACCCCCCCCCCCACCCCCCCCCCCCCCAAAAAAAAAAAAAGAAAAATATAAAATAAAATAATTCTTTGTCCCGTTGTAGCATGACTGTCGAGAGGTAACCCCTGATCCCGGGCTGAGCGTGCGTGATTGCTGCCTGGCAGTGAGAACCACGGAAGCCCGCTCGTCCTGGTGGTGCCCAATGCGGAGCAGCTCATCGCCGGCTCGCCGGTGAGCGTTCCCCCCCCCCCCAAAAAATATATATATATATATATATATATATATATATATATATATAAAATATAAATAGCTAGCCCCCCTCTCTCGCGGGCGGCCGACTATCGTCACACCCACTCCCGCAGGCCCAGGCGGCGGCGTTCGAGGGTGCATTTGGAGCGGATGCCGGTTGCGGCAGGCGCTTTCTTGTGGTGGCGGGCACGGCGCTGGGCGAAGCGGGTGCGCACCTCCTGCCAGGCGCAGCCAGTCGCCGAGGCGGGGAGGGAGGCCGCGGGGTTGCGCAGCCGCCCGCCCAGCCGGCCCCAGACGGCCTTGACGATGGCGCGCCAAGGCTGCTGCCGACAGCGGCGGAGCTGGGCCTGAGCCTGGAGGAGCTGGGGCCAAACCGCCGCGAGACACTGGCCGGGCTGTTCCTTATCCAGGTGCGATGAACCCCCCCCCCCCCCCCCCCCCCTTATCGTCTCGCTTTGTCCCTCAGTGCCCCCCACCCACGAAGAGCGGGGAGCTGCTTGGGGCAGGCGTTGATGGAGGCCCCTCTGAAGCCCTTTGGGTGTGCGTTTATGTGTTTGTGCGGGATGGGGGCCGGGGGGTGCAGGTGCCACTAGGGCCGCTGCCAGAGGGCCCAGAGGCCGCGGCGCACCGCGCGCAGATCGCGGCAGACGTAGAGGACGAGCGGGCGGAGCGCAACCGGCGCGCCCTGGCTAGCCTTGCCAAGCGGCACTGCCTGTGCGTGCCGGAGGAGGACCGGCTGCTGCGGCAGGGGGTGCGCTGGATCCCCCCCCCCCCCCCCCCCCTCCTTCCTCTCCTTGCACGCTCCGCTCCCCGGGGCCTTACCACCCTTTCCCACTGCGCGGGCGGTGACGGCGTTGCTGTGCGACGGTGACCCACTGTAGACGCTGGCGGAGGCGGAGTGGGAGAAGGTGCTGGCGTGGGCGGCCGCCATGGAGCTGCTGCTGCGGTGAGCGCTCCCCGCCTGCTCGCCCCAATCATCCTGCGGGCCATGTGCAGTGCATGAGGGAATGCGTGTGTGTGTGGGAGGTGTGGGGGGGGGGGAACGGCATGTTGCGCTGCCGCCAACTCGCCCCCCCCCCCCCCCCCCCTGCCTCACTCCCCCCCCGCCGCGTCCCCTGGTGGTAGGGAGAAGGAGGGTGATCCCGTCGGCACGCCGCCGCCGCTGCCGCTGCCACCGCCCCGCCCCCTGCCATCAGCGGCAAAGGCGCTGGCATGCATGTACCCACAGGTGGCGGAGCGGCAGCTGGCGGAGGGCGGGCCGGGCGGTGCCACGGGGCTGCGGCGGCGGCGGGCAGCCAGCTCGGACGACCTGGCCGGTAAGTGAGGCCCGGCTGGTCTGATTGGCGGCTGGCAGCAGACAGCGCCGCCCACCCCGACCCGGCACTCCCCCACTCCGCTACCCTTTCATGGCCCCACGGCGGCTGTCTTGTCAGCAGCAGCCCACCCTGTCTCGTCCTGCCGGGCCCTGCGCTGCCGCCTTGCCTGATGCGCCTCCTTTCTCCGCCCCCGCTCCGCCGGCAGGCCTCTCCTCGGCTCCGCTGCGCCGCGGGCTGGAGCGGCAGCAGCTCCTTGCGTCCCGCGGCCAGCCTCAGGCGCCGCCACTGCTGGCCCTGAGCTCCGCTGCCCACCCCGCTGGCGACGCGGACCCCCCGCCACTGGCCATACGGAGCGCGGCCATGCTGTACGGGCTAGGCATGCTCAAGCTGGGCGGCTCCCTCCGCAAGCAGGCAGCCCCCTCCCCCCTTTCGCTATTTCATCACCTGCCCGGGCCGTCACGCCTGCCAGGTCAGCCCTGAGCCCTTACATCGCCGCCGCCCTGCCAGGTCAGAGCGGACAACCAGTACGAGCGCGCTCTTCTGCCCGAAGTGCTCTTCCCCGAGGACGCCGGCTCAGGCTTCAGCGAGGTAGCCAGGCAGCGCCAGCTGACTAACCGCCTCCCCCGTCTTGCACACGCCTCTCTTTTCAATCTCAAGTTCTGGGGCCCAGGCAGCAACCTGCCTGGCTATTGTAACTGCAATGCCCTGGCCGGCGGCGCAGGTGGGTGCGCTGGAGAAGGCGAAGGACGCGCTGCGGGAGGCGGTGCAGCTGCCGCTGCTGCACCCTGACCTCTTCTTCCGCAGCCGCCTGCTCAACGCGCCGTGCCGCGGGGTGCTGCTGTTTGGTCCGCCCGGGACCGGCAAGACAATGCTGGCGCGCGCCGTCGCCGCCGAGTGCGGCGCCTCGTTCCTCGTGCTCTCGGTGCGCCCTCCCCCCCTCCCCCCCTTCCTCCCCCCCCCCTCCATCCTCTACCCACCCTCCAGGCTCTGCTCGACACCCCACCCCTCCCCTTTCGGTCTGATGGGAGCTGAGCCTATGCCGCCACTGTATCCCTCTCCCCCCTTCCACCCCCCGGCCTCCGTATCCTTCCTTCCGCCTTGCAGCCCAGCGCGCTGGTGTCCAAGTGGATGGGCGACGCCAACCGCTTTGTGCGCGCCGCCTTCAACCTCGCACACAAGCTGTCGCCGTGCTGCATGTTTGTGGATGAGGTGAGCGGAGCACTGAGCGCCCAGGCTGTCCCGGACCGCAGCTGGGAGTGACTGCAGGGACGTGGATTGGGTGCGCCGGTGAGAGCCTCCCGGCGCTTTGGCCGCCCAGGTGGACGCGCTGCTGAGCCGGCGCAGCGGCATGTCGGAGCACGAGGCGACGCGGGAGCTGAAGAACGAGTTCATGTCGCAGTGGGACGGCATCGCCTCCGCCGGCAAGGCCTCGCGTGTGATGGTCCTGGCCGCCACCAACAGGCCGCAGGCACGCTGCCCCCCCCCCCCCCCCCCCCTTTGGCTGAGGACACATACACGTGCGTTATGGGGGCACACATTGTCGGCTTTGAAGCTTCCATGTCCATCAAAGCGGGCTGCAAGAGGCCGTAATTCGCGAGCTCTGACACCGCGCTCACGCCGCCTCCCGCGCAGGACCTGGACGAGGCGGTGCTGCGCCGCTTCAACCGCCGCGTTTTCTGCGACCTGCCCGACACAGGCGCGCGCGTGGAGATCCTCCGGGTGAGCCCCCTCCTGCCTGCCCCATCAACCATGACCTGGTCAGCTCCCCCAGCCGGTGGCGGGCTCCCGAGCGCTGAGGATGCCCAGCCGACTGCCGTCGCGGCGCTGACTACTCCTCTGGCTGTCAGGCCATCCTGAGCGGCGAGCGGCTGGGGGACGACGTGTCGCTGGAGGCGGTGGCCAGCGGCGCGGACGGCTTCAGCGGGAGCGACCTCCGCCGGCTGGCCACCGCCGCGGGCATGCGCCCCGTGCGGGAGCTGCTCAGGGAGGACAGCCGTGCTCGCGGTGCCATGAGGGGCGCGTCCACCCTGCTGGGGGCCGGCCAGCCGGCGGAGGGGGCGCCCGGCGGCGCGCCCTCGCTGGACGGCGCCGCGGCGGAGGTGCTAGCGGACTGCCTGGCGATCAGCGTCGCCCCGGAGCGCTCCTCGCAGGACCGCCTGCGTCCGCTGAGCGCCGAGGATTTTGTGGCGGCGCGCGCAGAGGTGACTGCCAGCGTGGACGCGGACGGGCACACGATGCGGGAGCTGCGGGAGTGGAGCGCCAAGTTTGGGGAGGGGGACAAGTCGGGCCAGCGCAACGCAACGCTCTCGTACTTTATGTGAGTGCCTGTAGTAGCGGCGCGTCGGATGCTCCTTTACCGAGCTGTGTAGTAGATGGCGCCCATGCTATGGGTAGACAGCAGCGAGTGCATTGACAGCGGCTCCATGAGTGATTGGGTTGAGGCATGTAGTAAATGATATAGTTACAGCATGATATGGAATGTCTGATGTAGATGGACGTAGGGGCTGCAAACCCACTGGATGCATCACCGTTCTGTCCGAGAGCCAATCATCACATCGATGGCCCAGGCTTGCAGTTGCACATGCTCACAACCCAAGAGCAGCCCGAGGGGGTTCACCACATCCGCCCGCCCGACGCGAGGGCGTGCAGATCGTACGAGTCGTTTGAGTACCCGTATCCGCCGGCGACGGCCGACCCACCGCCGGGCATCTGCCTCTCGCGGCTTGCAGGCGGCGGACCGCTCGCGGCAGCGGTGCCCTGCCAATGCGGAGCGACGCCCCAGGCGTGTGCGGCGGGGAGGGGGGCGCTCGGTCCCCAATGCGGCCCGCCATAGGAATAAATGCAGTCATAGCTCTGCGGCGGGTCGTCGTCAGTGAGCGAGGTCGGCTGCAGCTGGACGGCCGCGCCGTAGTAGTGCGGCGTCTCGACAGTGGTGGCGGCGTGCGGCATCATGGCGGGGTACTGCTGCGGCGGGGCGAATGACGGCGCCTGGGATGCGTGCCACGCGCTCGGCGGGCCGCTCGCATAGGCGTAATACCCGCCAGGGGGGGCGCTACTCGGAGCAGTGGTAGGCTGCGACGGCGCAGAATCGCCGAAGTATGCGGCCGGGGGCAGATCAGCCATCTGGGAGGCGACCGGCTCCGGATGATGACGATATCCGACGGCGGGGCTTTGGCCGAGCTGCCTCGACGGCACCCTCTCGGAATGCAACACAGTCTCCGACTTAGCGGTACCGGCCCGCCGGCTGTACTTCTTCCGTCCGGATCGACGGCCTCGGCCCCGAGAAGCCCGCGGTGCGCCATCGTCTTCCGGGACCGCGTGCGACTCGGTCTGCACCGACGCCGACCTGCGCGTGTCCGCGGCAGGCCTTGGATCTGCCGACTGGCCAGTTGGGCGCCCTCCCTCGAGACCATCGCCGCGGTAGCCGCACTCGCCCGGCCCGACGTCGAAGCCGGGGGCACCCGGAGGCACTTGCATCTGTTCCGGCACCAGCGGCTCCACAGACATAAGAGAAGAAGAAAGCTCCGGCGCGCCCGGCATGGTCGGTTGCAGCCGCCCGATGGACAGCCGCGAGATGCCGACATCTCCGTACAGGGCCGGTAAAACGGGCTGTGGGACCGGCTCCATGTACGGTGGGATCGAATCACCTGCCACCACGCGCAGGGGCGGCGTCTGTCGTGCGCTGCAGGTAGTTGCTGATAGTGCCATCGATCTGCGAGCAAAAGGGGGTCCGTAGCAAGGTCACGTAACGGGCGGGTAGCTGACAATCGGGTAGCAGTATCACACCGACAGGGGGAACGACACAAGGCTCGCAATGTTAAAGACGACCCCACGACTCACCGTGGCGGTGCACGACTGCACAGCCTCCAGTATGGAGGATGGGTCGGCCAGGCTGAGGCTGCCCCTCACTGCCGCATGTCGCTCCGCCATGGAGTACACTGCATGCAGCCCCGCCAGCTCGCTCGCGTTCGCGCTCTGCCGGCCGCTCTCGGCCTGCATCGCGCGCGGCAGGTGCGCCGACGTGACATCCGCGCGGACCAGGCTCGACGTGTCAAGCCATGGCGAATATCGCGAATCTTGAACGGCCGCGGTGCCTGGGGATGCGCCTGCATGGCGCTCGTCGAGGAGCGCAGATACCTCGTGGTCCGGTTGCACCCCCGCGGTCGGCGCCTTCGCACAGGCTTCTATATCGGCCATCCGGCTGTCCAGGCTCTCGTGTGCCTGGCGCAGAACAAAGGTCTGCAGGGCGGCGTATACATGGAGGGGCGGAAGGGACAGGGTACTGGTGAGTATGAATGCAACGAATTTCCGCAACATAAATAATCCCAACGCACGGCGAGCCGCTACCCGCGCAGACGAGCGAGGTCGGACAGTTCAATGCACTTCTTACACTGCCTAACGCGAGTAATGCCGGGCGATAGGTGTCGCACAACCTTCAATCGCTCCACCTGCTCGCCAAGCTCGGAGAGCGCCTCCGGAGGTATTGTATTATCGGGCACCGACTCGTCACAAATCCTCGGCGCGCCCGCATCCTCGGCGGCGTCTGACGCCCGTGTGGCCAGCCAAACTTCTCGAAGAAAGGGCGGCAGCTCGTCGCGGTCGATCACTCCGGGGTCCTTAAGGCCCAAGAATGCGCAAAGCGCCGGCAAGTCCATCCGCGCAAGGTCGTCCTGAGCCGGCACAGCCGAGGAATCGCGCCCATCACACGTCAGCTATAGAAGGTCTCATAAGGGACGCAGCTGATACAGCGCCGGGGATTCAGTGTAGCGCGATGCCGTGTCGGGGGCAGGACCTTGATGGCTTTCGTTACTTGTGCCTCGCGGGCCTCCGCTCGCGACAGGGATACCTGGCTGGCCATTTTGTCCAGCAACTTGGCCGACTCGGTCGAGGCTTGTCCGAAACTTGACAAAGACGGGCGCGTTTCGACGCGCGTCCTGCCAATGATGCGCCAGAGTCAGCAGCTTTCGACCTCCAGTTAGTTGACCTTTAGTTAGGGGGAGGGTCGTCATAAAGTATCCGGGAGTTACCTGGAGTCGACAGGCGTTGTCACGCGCTTGGACGACCCGACGGATGGGCGCCCCGGCTCAGCTTCGCTGAGGAGTCGAAAGACAGCAGGACTCGAGGTCCTGGGGCCCAGTCGCGCCTGTCATATTTTGCCGACAAAGTGAATTTATTCGTCAAGTGACCCACGCTGTTCGACCACATCCCCCGGCTCAGGTCTCCGGCAACATGCCACGCCCGTGTCAAGGTGTGGCAATCTCGGATGCAGGAAATAGGCGTAATGTCGCTCGGGCAGCACCAGTGCCTCACCTGCAGCGCCTTCAGCTCGCTACGCTCTAGCGATGGATCTAGGCTACGGATGGCGTCGACAACTTGCTGAGATTCGAGCACGCCGCGCTCGTCCGCGGGCAGCAGCGCCAGCGAGCGGCGGAGCTGCGCGGACTTCCGAGCCGCCAGCTCGCGGAGCGGTGGCGCAGCACGCGAGTTGGGCGAGTCTGGAGACTCGCAGCCCGCCGGCAGGGCGGCATCAGCCCTGTTGCGGCCCGTCTGAACCGACGGTAGGACACGGGAAGGCGAGCCGGCATCGAACCGCCTCAGGTCGCTGGGTGGCGGCGACGGCTCCGACAGCGAAGGGCTGAAGGGGCCTGGATGTTCCGAAACCACACCGCGCATCGCTTTCCCCACCGCCTCGGCCTCCTCCCGCCCGATCTCCTCCACGGGCAGGAGCTCCTCCACGTCGTCAAAGTCAAAATCGTGTGACTCTAGCACCACTGTCTCGCCGACATTGGTGCCATCGGTCGCCGGAGACGCGTCTTTGGGAGGGCTGCCGGTTGTCACAGGGGAAGCAGCAGACGCTGGGAGACTGCCACCCCCTGCAGACGCGACAGGACTATGGCGACTCGCGGGACTTCGGGAAGGCACCGGCTCATCAGCATCCGCCATTTCCGGCTTCGCCCACTCCGCGGGACTGTCGACATCGCGCGCTCCGCGAGCCGGCGAGGATGCCACCGCTGCACCGAATTCTTGCCTCTCATCCCCAGCTGGATGCGGGCTGCGCTTGGCATGGTCGCTGACTGACTGCGCAAATGAGCTATGCGGCGGGTCGAGTGACGGAGAGCGTCGTTCAGGCGCAAGTTCCCGCTGCGCCGGGATCTCCTCGACGATGGAGGCCGGGCTGCTGTACTGGGTTGACGGCGAGGCAACGGCTCTCGTGTGCGTACGATCCGTCCCCGGCGCGCAGCCCCGCTCATCCGTTTCTTCTTCAGATGACGAGGAATCGTCATGTAATTCTCCGAGACGGCCTCGTCGAGACGGCGAGGACGTGGCTGCCGGGTTGTGCTGTGGCACGGGCGCGTCCGGTGGCTGACCCCGCAGAGGCTCCGCGGCGGAGGCGCGCGGGCGCTGTTTCAGCGGGCCTCCACCAGCCGGCCGGGCGGGCTCTTCGGGAGAGGATTCCAGAGAACGCCACCTAGCACTGCGGAGTGGCGTCGACTCTGCCGACGCAGGTTGTTGAGCGTAGCGCAGGGGCTGCACGTGATGTGGGGCAAACTGCAACTGCACAAGAGGCACAGCGCGGGAGCCTCAGAAGGTACGCGGAATTGCCGCCGACAGATGTGGGCGACGACGGAAGGCGCCTTGCGAGAAGTGATCCGAATGTTCCGTCATTGAAATAACATCGGAACAGATATTCTGACACGCGACATAATTCTGTGCGTGTCTGCACATAGGCCAAAGTGGGCTCGTGATAAGGATAACTATCCACCGATGGACATAATGAGAACAAAGCTAAGATGTTTCGATAAAAACACATTCTAAATAGATTTGTGATCAGAGACAGAAACTGGCCAGCCGTCCTATTTGGACATGGGTTAATGAGGGATGGCGAAGGCGGGGGAACTTCCTCCTGGAAATGAGACCTGTTCAGGCAGTGGTGGAACTCTGCTTCCGTGCCATGGGTAGGCATGGCAGTCATGTCTACAGGGAGCCACGTGGGCGGGATGGGATGAGTGGCCTCTGCGCGGGTACCTGCTGCTGGCATGATGCCCCCTGCCCCTGGACCTGGGCTGCGAGCTCCTGGGCGCGCGCGGACAGCCTCGCCCTGTGGCGGCACCGTCCATGCAGAGCGGCTCAGTATTGGCGCCGCGGGGACCAACGTGGACTGAGCATCAAACTGAGCATAGAGAGGGCGCACTGCAGGTCCGCGTCGCTCTCCCAGAAGATCTCCCCAGAAGGCATCACGATGCTGCCGCCCTCCGTCCTCCAGCTGCCCTCCGGGGGCTGAAGCAGCCCCGCGCCCGGGAAGCCCCCTCCCTCGCTGCTCCTGCGCCATGCAGCACCGCGGGGCCGAGTGAGCGATGGGTGTGCGACCAGGCTGAGGGGAGCGCGCGTCTGACAGCGGGGACGCCACCTATTGGGAGCAAACCTACGCCCGCCAGCTGTGCCCGAGGCGCTGCGCCGTGCTGGTGACGCCGGCATGCCCCCGCTGGCGCTGGCGTTGGTGGCTGCGTGTCTGCTTGAGGGGCGGTACAGCTGGAAGGGCGGCGAGCCGCTGCTGCGCATCGAGTCCTGCACCAGGCAGGCGCAGGGCCGGCGTGAGCACAGGAACAGCTCCTAGCCGTGGGGCGCGCGCGAGCTCTCGGAGGTTGATTACCTCAAGCGGGCGCGGTTTGGTAGGTGATTCGCGCGTTGGGCTACCCCCTGGCCGGCGGCCTGTGAGGAGGGCGGGGCTGCCGTGCACATCGTGGATGCGCCGTCCGGCGTCAATCCGCACGCTCATGTCGCCGCGGGAGAGCAGCTGGCTGGCCCTGAGAGCAGCAGCGCGCATGTGAACGTAGGCCTCTCATTCCCCACGACCTCGCCAGATGGCGTAATGCCAGACAGAGCACGCAGCGCCGTGCAGATATGGGGACCAGCGGGCGCTCACCTGGGCGGCGATGGAGTGGGGGAGGCTGAGGAGGGTCCGGGCCCGCCGGCATCCTGCTGCCCCAGCTGCTCTTTCACCTGCGGGTCAGCCAGGCGGGGCTAAACCTCTGCTAGCGGCCAAGCCCCCCCCCCCCCCCCCCCCCCCCCCCCCCCACGTTTTCCCCGCAACCTCTTCTCCCTGACCTCCCTCAGCCACGGTCTTGATCACCTTGGCTAGAGCCGAGGGCGGCAGCCGGCCTCCCGGGTACATGCTGAGCAGGGCGGAGTGCAGCTTCGGATGCGCCCCCGCCAGCCGAGCCATGAGCTCTGCAGACGGGTCAGCGCTGGCCGCTGGCCGGCAACGAGCAGAGGAGGACGAGGTGACGGTCACAGTCAGCACGCCACACCAACGCCGTGGCCTCGATCCGTAGCATCAGCATCAGTACTGGGGGCGCCCAGTTTCTTGGTGGTGGGGTGGGGGGGAGGGGGGGCGCACCTTGGGCATGTGCGGCAGGGCTGCTGCGGGGCGGCGAGGGCGAGGCATGTGCCATAACGGGTGGCTCCTGGTGATGCAGCTCCTGCAGCGCGTCCCGCCGCCGGTGTGCCTCCGCCTGCATCTTCATGGGCGAGGGTGGCTTTGCCGCAGCGCCTGACATCGGTGGCGTCACGCCCCGCGTCGCCCGCTGCGTTCCCACCATTGCACTCAGAACCGCTTCCACCGCCACTGGCCCTCGCTCTTGCGACTGTCTCCTAGAGCATACTTTCCCCTGCTGCCCCCCCTCTACCAGGGAACCATACCTGTGTAGCTTCCGGCTCTGGCGGCGAGGGTGTGTTCTCCGCCCCACGGCGCCCCCCGTTGGGCGGCGCCGCGCCTCGGGCAGCCTTGCTGCTGGAGCCCCCCTGCCACCAGAAGCGCGCCGGGCTTCGGTCCCTATGTACCGGCGGTGCCAGCAATCAGTCAGGAACAACAGTGGCTAGCTGTGACGATGCAAATGAGCGAGGGCCTGTCGCGAAAATGATGGGCGGCAGCAGGCAGCCAGCAGCTGAGCGCAGTGATGGACATGGTGGTGGGGGGGCGGGTGGGGGGGAGGGGGGAGTAGTCGCACCGTTCGCTGCGCGACTTGGGCGGCGCCGAGCGGAAGCGCGCAATGCGCTCCGCGATGGTGCTGTTCAAGCCCATAGCGCCGCCTGTGCTGGTGAAGCGCGGCGGCGGCGAGGCCCGACAGGAGGTTACCTGCTGTGCTGGGCGGCGGGGCTGTCGCTGACGCAGGCGGAGGGGGGGGGGGAGGTGGCGGCTCGCCTCCACAGCGTTGCGCTGTTTGGCTGCCGCTGTCGCTGCCGCGGAGGCGCGGAGCAGTATCCGGCGCCCTACCGGTACCCAGCCAGCACGAGTATTGGTGGCCCGATGTTCCCAAGTGAGGGGGCAAGTTGGCGCCAGTGGCGCGGGGGGGGCGGCTGTTACTCGACAACCTACCACCGACCAAGAGACAAACCACGACGGGCGCGCGGTGGAGTAGAGTAGGGGCACGAAGGTGCGGACGAGGACCTGCTGCTGCTCGTCGCGCGGGATGGTTGACCTGCTGTCGATCCTTCGTCCGGTTATTATCGCCCTGTCGTCGCGCTAATGACGACGACGAGTGGCGACTACAGCGCGCAGTAGGTAGCGACTACTGGCGGGCGATAGTGATACTGTAGCTACTACTGCAGTCTGCAGATGAGTGAGTACTGCACCAGTACTCTTTTGTTTTTTTTTCCGCCCCCGGGACAGGACTGGCACCAGTGAAACCCTTGCAGCGTCTCTATGACGGCCGTTTAGGCGGCAGCAATCCAGTTACGGAAAGCCCTGGGTGGGGCGACACCAGTACTCTCTACCGTACATGTGCCTGTACGACGTCTACCGTACATGTGCCTGTAGCGCTACTACGTACCTTACTTACGGGTACCTGGAGCGATCTAAAATAGCGGCTAAATAATCAGCAGCGCTGCTGGGCCAGCGGTCGGGGCGTCATGTCCAGGTGCTGTGGATGATGCCGTACCACCCCTGGCCGTATGGGTAGTTATCCGAGTGGGCGCGCGACCAGCGCATATTAAAAGTAAAGTAAAAATGTAGTTTGCGACTACATGAGCTAGCTGCAAAAGGCGATCGTATCAGGAAATCACCCCGAAAGGAATCGCTGGGCGTGGGTGTCCAGATCCTCACGGACCCGTCGGTGCTTGTTTCTCTCCCGAAGGGCAGCGACGGGCGGCCTGCCGATGTTGGCCTTTTTTGGTATGGCGGTATCCGCGGAAACACGGTTGCTGTCGATACCACCATTGCCCCTATCCTCGGCGTGTCAACCTCAGATCCAACGACTGCTTTGCGGGCTGCAGAGCTCCACAAAATCCAGAAGTATGACGAGGGTGTCCGAAACGCCGCCGGCATGCTTCGCTTTGTTCCTTTCGCCGTTTCCAAGTGTGGCTCGATGGCCCCGCACGCCGAGGCTTTCTTGGTGGAGCTCGCGAAAGCTAGCCACGCACACACTGGCAAAAAAATCGGCCAGCTCTTGTCTGCGTGGCGCCGCCGTTTCTCCTTGCTCATCAACATGGCACATGCAGACAACGTTCTTGGCGGGGTCGCGGACGCGCCTGCGGCACGTGATGGTGCTCCTGCGCATGCGTCGCGTCGCTCGTCGGCATGTGTTGCTATGACCCGGGTCATTGGCTGCAAGCGTCCTCGCCGCGGCTGATAGCCTACCCCGGGGCGGGGGTTCCTTTGCTTCCTGGCAGCTAAGTGACTTCGTGGTTCCCTTGTCTCCTTCTTGGTTCTTGGCTCCCTGTCATCCTGCTCGACCTTGGTTTCAGGCTTGTGTCTCTCTTTTGCTGGCAACCTTTCATAGTTGCTGTTAGTTATGTTTGTAGTGCGCTTTTGTGAAAGCCCTTATGTAATAAATATACCCCAAAAGGAAATATGGGAAACGTCCTACAGCGATTGCGAGGTGGAAACAGCACCAGAAGAGGGTGCGGAATGACCACGGGCAAACGCATCAGACTTGGCCGTCTGCAATCCGGCAGTGAGAATGCCGCCCAAGGTACCATGCACGCAAGCAGAGACTCGCTGCAACAACCCCGCCGCGTGCGCGACAGGTGATGGCGGAACTCCGCGGGTTGGCTGGCGACAAAAGTAAAGTAAAAAGTTCGCCTCGGGTCATCGAGCGCATATTATTCATACATTTTTAGTGGCGACCTATACCTGTATTACGCTGATACATGTATAAGAAAAGATTAATCGCAACTATACGTGTTTTGTTTATATACGGAGTCGCGGATACGGTATGAAACTGACTACCGTGTCTTGATATACAACAGCCAACAAAAGTCTCTGCATGTTTTTATGGGTGTGATTTGGGTTTGGTCGCTTCCAGTCGGTAAACCCACGCATAGTCTACGCCGTTGCAGCCATTGCGAGGATAACCATGAAAGAGCGTGCACATGGTGTGCTATAGGGCCAATGCGACGGCGCGCGTGGCGCCTGTTATGCGGCACTATCAGTGCAAAAGTGTTGCACGGCCGGGCTATGAACGGTTTGGGCGCACGGCAAGCCGACAGTTGGACATAAAGAAGTGTTTTTCTCCTATGGTCGCCGAGATACATGTGTTGGCCACCTATTCCCATGCCGCGCGGCGCATGGTTTGGAGTCCATGGTCAGCTAGCGGGCTGCATGCGACATTCGCAAACTGGCTGCTCGCCCTGCAAGAAGCATTGATATTGCAATCACGTTTTAATTCAGCATAACATTTCGAAGTTTTGTCAGATTGGGTTGTAAATTAGTGCGATAAAAAGCCCGTGATTTGCGCTTACCAACGCATTTATTTGCAGCCAATCCAATAAAACGTCGAAATGTTATGGCCTGTCAAAGTTACCCCCATGCATGTTCCGGTATCCCAGCCAGCCCACTCACTGTGGGTGTGGGCGCATGATGGGGGCATGTAATGTGCCCTTCCACGCAAGCTCCCAGGCGCGAGAATCCCTTGGATAGATATCCACGTCGCGCGGACCCCATCATCATTTTGGCTTTTCCCCTTGGATAATGGGTGACATGTGTCACAACATGCGCGCAGACTTGTACAGCAGTGGGGAAATTGTTGTCGAGGGGGCCAGCCCGCGCTTAGCCTACTGTGCGGGCGGTATAAACATGCGCCTATGGAATCGAAGGCACTTTATGTATGCTACTTTCACCCAGCGAGGCGCGGCCAACGGCGCTTATCTTGCAGCTTGGAAAACCGTGGGTTGATTGGCCCCATCACGATGACGGCATTACTGGCCCACTCTCATCATGGAAATGCCATGCATTGCATCGGTTGCGTGCATGGATTGGGCTCAAGCTCAGTCGTCTTACATCGCATGCATACGTCCACCCACCACCGGCAGCGCGCCGACATATGCGACGGATGGTAGCTACGCCGCCAACAAGTTGCACCCTATTCATCGCCCGTTTCTTGTGGTTTTAGCCACGTGCAAAAAATACCATTGCCGAAGAACAATTCTAAAAGTGCGAAAATCGGGAGAAACGGCTGCCTCCGTGGCGTAGGAGGCTTGCATATACACTGGATTACAAGGATCCATGGCCCCGTGGCCCCATAGCTTGGGCACCAATGCGAGGATACGCGCGGATTTCTATGTGCAAACACTTTTGTGGGCTGCTTTGTAAATGTTTTCAAGTGGTTGGTCCCTTCTTGTCTATTTCTATCTGAAGTGGTAGTTATATGCCTGCTGTCTAAACGCGTTATTGTGGAGCCGACTACGAAGACCGTTACGAAGGCGAAGAAATTATCGCGCATCATGCATTGCGCGGTATGTCGTCATTTTGGTCTACCGGAAAAGTTGGTTTCTGACCGCGATCCTCGGTTTATGAGTGATTTTTGGTATAATCTGTTCCGTACTTTGGATACTAAATTGAGTATCTCTCCAAAATTACACCCCAAAACGGACGGACAGACAAAACGGACCAAACTTTATTTGAACAAACCTTTTGACCAAACCTTTTGAACACGTGATTCGATGCCATGTGTACCCCTTGCACGACGATTGGGTAAACCACCTCTCAACTGCGAGTTTGCACTCAACGCTGCGACGTCGGTCTATACGGCGACGACGATATGTCCCCATTCAAGACCAGATTGGCGGGATTCGAGCCTATATTACTCCTATCTCGGCAATGTTCCAAGACACCGAGCCTACTCGTTCTACTCTACCCGGGCACGTACACTATATTCAGGAGTTACATCGTTTTGCACAATAAGATTGTGTACGCGGAGCTCAATCTCGTATGACTACTATGGCTACTCGCAATCTGATAATGGTTCTTTTCAAGGTTGGCGACACGGTTAAATTAAAGGCTCATCATCTAAAATTCCTTCAACTACTTGACCGCTACATTGGACCTTTGCAAATTACCGAGGCTTTGTCCCCTTATGTAGCCTTACGTGTTAAGCTACCGACAAGCGTTACTATCCACGACGTAGTATGCGCAAGTATGTTGGAGAAATGGTACGAAGGCCCAGAAGCATTGGCTGCAAACCCTACTTAACCGATTGCACTGCTCGACGCGCACAAGTTGTACGTTGAAGACATCCTTGGTGTGGCGTACAACTCTATGGGCACTGAACTACTTTTCAAAGTGAAATGGCAATAAATACGCTTACAACGTCTCGAGTGAAGGCACGTGGAAGCCTACTCGTGGCGTCAAGCACCTCGATGTATTAACCCACTTCCTACAGTCCAAGTTTTACCGTGGCTCTACAGCTGTTGAGGCGGCTCAAGACTTCGTGCGATTCCGTAACGGATGGCTAAGATGAGTGCCCAAGCCCTACACAGTAGACAAGACCTAGACCGAGCGGCTGCTGGGAGGCCGGCGCAACTTTGTTCAGTGCCGAACGTCACTTGACGCCTAGATGCCGGGCGCAGGGGGCCATAGGGCAACGGAGGTGAAGCACAATTGGCGCTCATAGGTGGGTACTCCCCCCGTAGTGACGGGTGCGGGACGCTTGAGGCCAGCAAACGATTGCTCGACGTCATCCATCCGGGAAGCGATCCCTCGCACCAACTCCATCACTGCCGACAGTGCCTCTCGCTCCCGCTCCACTACACCAACACCATGGGACGGTTCCCCCGCTAAGGGCGCTTGCTGCGGCGGCTGCTATTGTTGTCTGTTTGTAGAAGTCGACGGTTCATCCGAGCGTAGTCTGGCGGGGGAATGGGACAAGATACTAGCGTAAACGGTAGAGGCCACTATACTTCACTTATGACTCACTGAAAATGGGACAATTTACTAGCTTTAAACCCTGTGCAGGTTTTTAGGGTTCGCGTGTACTGGCACAAAGTACATGATCACTTGGTGGCGGCGGAACGAGGCAGAGGCGGCGGGTCGAGGCAGGTTCTCCGAAGGTAGGTAGGTAGGTAGGTTGCCGCGAAGTCGGGGCAGTTCTCCGTTTCCCACACCTGCCTAACAGTTCTCGCTGAAACAAGTAGGAAGTAGGGCTGCGGGGTCAGTATGGGTTCCCCCTTGCGGGCTATACACGAACTTCGCGCCGCACTCGGGGAGGTGCGGGAACTCATTCAAGATCATGAGGGAATGATGAGTAGGGAAGTTCTTCTCGAGATGGCAACAAGTTGTATCGGGTCTGCCGTTGGCCGGCCCGTCTCCTCGCGTGGGGCAGCCTTGCGTGATGTTGCGACCTTGGAAGAGTCGTTAAGGGGGGGTGCCCAGCGCCCCACTGCGTCTTTGGCCGAAGTAGTGGCGTCTAAAGAGGGTGCCGCAGGCAGCCCCGGCATGCAAGGCAGCGCTAGGCGTTCCGACACGGCAGTTGCAGGCGCCCCACGGCCCACCCCGGCTGAGGATGAGGTACAACTACACCATATCGGTAGTCACTGGCTTCCTGCCGAAGACGGCCACACTGAATATGCCGACTACAAAGCGGTCAAGTCGGTGATCTCAGGCCTCCCTACTAAATGGCGATTTTTGTATGCCTCGGCGGCTACAAAGGTATGCTGCCCCTCGTCAAATAATTTCCGCGTGCAGGTAGCAGTCACCTGCGGTCGAACCAACGGATACATTGCAGCAAGGCCGCCCACCTTGCGACTGGCGTCGCTTCTTTTGAGGCCGGTTGCGACTATGCGGCAGCAAGGCGAGGGGGTACGTCGCTCGTGCAGCTAGCAGTCGGGGGGATGTGGGTAGGTTGAACGCGCAATGGCGACATAAGTAGCAAGCCATAAAAATGTAAAGGTGGACAACAACATTATGTCGCAGCAAGGCCGACCACCTTGGCGACGTGTGTCGCTTCTTTTGAGGGCGGCTGCGACTCGTTGGCGGCGGGCGAGGAGATGCGTCTCTTGTGCCAGCTTTTGCACTCCGGGGCTGTGGGTCGAATGTGCGATGGCGACATTATAATTAGCAAGCCGAAAACTGAAACAGCCCAGCATAGCCTTACCTCGCAGAAAGGCCGCCCACCTTGGCGACTCGCGGCGCCTCTTGCAAGCCGGCTGCGACTCGTCGGTAGCAAGGCGAGGTGGTGCGTCGCTCGTGCCAGCTTTTGCACTCGGGGGCTGTCGGACGAACGTGCGATGGCGACATAATTAGCAAGTCGGAAACTAACTAAAACAACCTAGCATAGCCTTACAGCATCGCAGTAAGGTCACCCACCTTGGCGACTCCCGGCGCCTCTTGCGAGCCGGCTGCGACTCGTCGGCAGCAAGGCGAGGGGGTGCGTCGCTCGGGGGCTGTGGGTCGAACGTGCGATGGTGACGTAAGTAGCAAGCCATAAAAATGCAAAGGTGGACAACTACATTATGTCGCAGCAAGGCCGACCACCTTGGCGACGTGCGTCGCTTCTTTTGAGGGCGGCTGCGACTCGTTGGCGGGGGCGAGGAGATGCGTCGCTTGTGCAAGCTTTTGCACTCGGGGCTGTGGGTCGAATGTGCGATGGCGACATTATCATTACCAAGCCGAAAACTGAAACAGCCCAGCATAGCCTTACCTCGCAGAAAGGCCGCCCACCTTGGCGACTCGCGGCGCCTCTTGCAAGCCGGCTGCGACTCGTCGGTAGCAAGGCGAGGTGGTGCGTCGCTCGTGCCAGCACCAGCGACGAGCGACGCACTCGGGGGCTGTCGGACGAACGTGCGATGGCGACATAATTAGCAAGCCGGAAACTAACGAAACAACCTAGCATAGCCTTACATCATCGCAGTAAGGTCACCCACCTTGGCGACTCCCGGCGCCGGTGGCTGCGACTCGTCGGCAGCAAGGCGAGGGGGTGCGTCGCTCGGTGGCTGTGGGTGGAACGTGCGATGGCGGCATAATAATTAGCAAGCCGGAAACTACATGAGCCCATAACCCATAGCCTTACATCACAGCAAGGCCGTCCACCTTGGCGACCGGCGTCGCTTCATTTGAGGCTGGCTGCGACTCGTCGGCAGCAAGGCGAGGGGGTGCGTCGCTCGGGGGCTGTGGGTTGAACGTGCGATGGCGACATAAGTAGCAAGCCATAAAAATGCAAAGGTGGACAACAACATTATGTCGCAACAAGGCCGACCACCTTGGCGACGTGTGTCGCTTCTTTTGAGGGCGGCTGCGACTCGTTGGCGGGGGCGAGGAGATGCGTCGCTTGTGCAAGCTTTTGCACTCGGGGCTGTGGGTCGAATGTGCGATGGCGACATTATAATTAGCAAGCCGAAAACTGAAACAGCCCAGCATAGCCTTACCTCGCAGAAAGGCCGCCCACCTTGGCGACTCGCGGCGCCTCTTGCAAGCCGGCTGCGACTCGTCGGTAGCAAGGCGAGGGGGTGCGTCGCTCGGTGGCTGTGGGTGGAACGTGCGATGGCGGCATAATAATTAGCAAGCCGGAAACTACATGAGCCCATAACCCATAGCCTTACGTCACAGCAAGGCCGTCCACCTTGGCGAATTGCGTCGCTTCATTTGAGGCCGGCTGCGACTCGTCGGCAGCAAGGCAAGGGGGTGCGTCGCTCGTGCCAGCTTTTGCAATTGGGGGCTGTTGGGTCGAACGTGCGATGGCGACATAATTAGCAAGCCGAAAACAACTGAAGCCCATGATAACCTTACATCGCAGCACGGCCGCCCACCTTGGCGACTGGCGTTGCTTCTATTAAGGCCGGCTGCAACTCGTCGGCAGCTGGGGCAGGGAGTGCTTTTGCTCGTGCTAGTTTTTGGAGTCGGGGGCTGTCAGTCGAACGTGTAATGGCGACATAATTAGCAAGCCGTATAAAAATACAAAGGTGCACCACAACATTATATCGCAGCACGGCCAGCCCCCCCCCCCCCCCCCCTCTCCACCATGCCCTCCATCCCGCCTTTTCCGCATCTCTTACAATGAGCATGGTGGTTGTCACGCCGTTAGCCTCCGAGCCGCTGGCATCCGGCACGCCCTCACCACCGCCTAATGCTAGCGCCAGTCCAGAGAGTGTGGCTGCCGACGCGCCGGCTCCCTGCCCGCCGCTCTCCCCCGCGTGGCTATCGCTAGGCGTAGGCAAGCCCTCGGCCGCATCGCCAGCGGCAGCCGCCAAACTCGGCGACATGTGTGCCGCGGGCGGGCCCTGCCCCTGACCCGCCACTGACTGCGTATCGGCCCAGCGAGGTCCAATGGCCAGGGCCGCCACGCGACGAGAGCGTTTGGCATGCGGGTTAGGAGCAGCGCCGCGAGGGGGTTCGTCGCTCGGGCCAGCTTTTGCGCTTGGAGTCTGCGGGGGCCAACGTGCGATGGCGACTCAATTAGCATGCCGTAAAAGTAACAAGTGCGCAACGGCAACAAAGGTGCAGCGGGTCCAACCCACATTGGCGACATGAGGCGCCCCTGTCGAGGCCGGCTGCGACTCGGGAGCAGCGCTTCGAGGGGGTGCGTCGCTCGGGCAAGCCTCTGCGCTCGGGGTATGCGGGGCCAACGTGCGATTTCGACTCTATTAGCGAGCCGTAAAAGTAATAGGTGCGCAATGGCAACACGTGCAACGGGGCCAACCCACCTTGACGACTCGCGTCGCCCTTGTCGAGGCGGGCTGCGGCTCGGCAGCAGGCACGCGAGGGGGTGCGTCAACACGACTACCATACAACACGACTGCCACTCCGAGTACCAGGTCACCCAGGCGCGCATTGTCGCGTATACCAACAGCAGGCGAGGATTGCTGCCCCAACCTTGTCGCTTCTTGCAAGCCGTCCACAGAGTTTGGTGTCGACTGAAGTGCGTTTCTGCGGGCGACAACGTTTCCTGCGACTGCGACGAGTCCAGAAGGTGCCGGCAGTGCAGCCACCTTTATCTATGGCGGGCACTTTTGCATACATCACCAGGGTCTCAGGCTCCGCTGCGCCCGGCACCACTTCAGCGGTGCCCACCCCATAGTAGATCCTGGCGATCCTGCGCTCCGCCCTCTTCCTCACGTCCTGGGGAACGATGGACCAGGAGCGCGGCGGCTTGACTGCAGCGGATGGGACGGACTTGTGCGGTGCTCCGGGGGAGGTGGGTGAAGAGGAAGTGACGGGAGTGGCAATAATCGGCGGCGGGATCGCTCCTCACGGCCGCGCTTGGAGCCAGCACCACCCTGCCCGCGTTTGCCCTTGCCTTTTCCCCCTTTTTGCTTCTCCCGGCCTGCACAGGCGTCACCAAAGGATTGCCGCAACTGTGAGCAAACCGTGAGGGTCGTTCAAGCCTTTTGCAGCGGGGGCAGCGGGTGCGTCGCTGGTGCCAGATTTTGCAGTCGGGAGGCATGGGTCGAATGTGCGATGGCGTCTACATAATCAGCAAGTCGGAAACTAAAAAAATTCAACATAGCCTTACATCGCAGCAAGGCCGCCCACCTTGCGACTGGCGTCGCTTCTTTTGAGGCCGGTTGCGACTCGCCGACAGCAAGGCGAGGGGGTGCGTCGCTCGTGCAACTAGCAGTCGGGGGGGGGGGGGGGGGGGGGGATCGAACGCGCGATGGCGACATATTTAGCAAGCCATAAAAATGCAAATGTGGATAACATCATTATGTCGCAGCAAGGCCGCCCGCCTTGGCGACGTGCGTCGCCTCGGTTGAAGCCGGCTGCGACTCGTCAGCATCGGGCGAGGGGATGCGTCGCTCGTGCAAGGTTTGGGACTCGGGGGCTATCGGTGGAACGTGCGATGGCGGCATAATAATTAGCAAGCCGGAAACTGCAAAAGCCTAGCTTAACCTTATATCGCAGCAAAGCCGCCCACCCTTGCGACTGGTGGCGCATGCGAGCCGGCGGCGACTCGTCGGCAGCAAGGCGAAGGGGGTGCGTCGCTTGTGCCACGTTTTGCACTCGGGGGCTGTGGGTGGAACGTGCGATGGCGACATAATTAGACAGTCGAAAACTAAAACAGCCTAGCATAGCCTTACATCGAAGCAAGGCCGCCCACCGTGGCGACTGGCGTCGCTTCATTTGAGGCCGGCTGCGACTCGTCGGCAGCAAGGCAAGGGGGTGCGTCGCTCGTGCTTTGCAATCGGGGGCTGTGGGTCGAACGCGCGATGGCGACATAACTAGCAAGCCGGAAACAACAGAAGCCCAGGACAGCAACCTTACATCGCAGCAAGGCCGCCCACCTTGGCGACTGGCGTTGCTTCTTTTGAGGCCGGCTGCAACTCGTCGGCAGCGGGGGCAGGGAGTGCGTTGCTCGTGCTAGTTTTTGGAGTCGGGGGCTGTCAGTCGAACGTGTAATGGCGACATAATTAGCAAGCCGTATAAAAATGCAAAGGTGCACCACACTACCACAGCATTACATCACAGCACGGCCACAACCCCCCCCCCCCCCCCCCCCCCCCGCCCCCCGCCCTCCATCCCGCCTATTCCACAGCTCTTACCGTGAGCATGGTGGTTGTCGCGCCTTTACCAGCCTCCGAGCCGCTGGCATCCGGCACGCCCCCACCCCCGCCTAATGCGAGCGCAAGTCCACAGGGTGTGGCTGCCGACGCGCCGGCTCCCTGCCCGCCGCTCTCCCCAGCCTGGCTATCGCTATGCGTAGGCCAGCCCTCGCCCGCATCGCCAGCGACAGCCAAGCTCGGCGACATGTCTGCCGCTGGCGGGCCCTGCCCCTGACCCGCCACTGACTGCGTATCGGCCCGGCTAGGTCCAACGGCAAGGGCCGCCACGCGACGAGAGCGTTGGATGGGGGCACGTCGAGCAGACGAAGCCCTCGGTCGAGCGGGTCGGGCGGACCGGCTGGCAGACTCTCGAGAGGGTGGCCGCGTGCGGGGGGGAAGCGGGGGGAGGGGGGGGGGGGGGGGTTGCTAGGCACCTCCATCGCGATGGGACCTACCCCAGCCTGCATGGCAGTAACCGATAGCGCGAGCTGCAAGTCTCTATAGCTGCCTACTCACCAGCCGTGCAGACCTACGTCGAAGGTAGGCGGAGTCCGTTCATGTCACGGATCCGGGCGTTCGCGCCTTTTTGTGTAAGTTAAGACCCTGCATGCCTGTGTCGCGTGGGATCCTTACCTATGAATTGTCGCTAACTGTCTGCCACGGCCCGGTTTGGGTTCTGGGCAGCCTTGGCGGTGGTGGAAAGGTATACTAGTAGCGACTAGTAGTACTGCGCAGCCCCCCCTCCACTCGAGTGGGCGGGATAAGGGATGGCGGCGGCGACGGCGAGTACAGTACTTTGCGCTGTATATGTATGTCTGTAGTACATTGTTTGGCGGGTGAGCTAGTAAATTGTCCCATTTTCAGTGAGTCAAAAGTGAAGTATAGTGGCCTCTACCGTTTACGCTAGTATATTGCGCTTTTCTCGTCTGGCGGCGGCATATGCTTCGGGTCGCGAAAGAAATACTTCTGCACCGGCAGCCGCAACACGGACTTCGCTTTCACTGCCTCGTTGTCGTCGTTTAGCTCTCGACCAAGAAAGACGCCCCACTCTAGGCGTGTGTCGCTCGTAGCACACCAAGCACACGTTCTTGTTCTGCATATATCCGTGAGCATGAAGTAGTCATCGAGCATCTCAGTGCACGACCTGACAGCACCCGTGGCACAGTACTCGCAACGCACCACCTCCTCCTGAAAAACATTCTCCATGTGCTCGGCTGGTGTCTTGCAACATCAGATGCAACAAATCGGAACCGATCGGTGGGGAGCCCAGCCGTCCACGTCCTTCGCCAAAATCTACAGAACGTGGGCTTGTTTGTGTTTGCCACACGTAGTGTAGAGCGTTACCCGACGTTGTGTGTGGCCAACGCTTGCCATCCTTCTGCGGTGCGCCGCACCGAGCCGGCGGCAGGCTGTTGCCCGAAATACGCACAAATAGGCTGCGGCGTACAACGCTGCTGCATAGCGAGTCAGTCTTGTCGTCGGTGGAGTTCATCGCCATCGGCGGCTGCTCTCGGCCCGAATGATGACGTGCCAGCATAGTTAGCTCCTTGCCGCCCCGTCCTCGTTGTTCACAAACATGTCCGTGTGTACCTCGGCAACGCTTAGCAGACGACGCAACCAATCAATCGTAGAATGTCCGTCCTTTCCCCCACGATGCAGCTCGGCCACCAGCGCGTTGCTGGGGTTCCAAGGTGAGCGCCCCCTTGGCCTCTGTCGGGCGACTTGGGCTTGGTGCCATGATGCGGTCGGGCAGAGGTTCGATGGTGCAAGAGCGGGTAGAGGCGAGACGGTAGTCTTGTCGATATCACAGCGATTAAAAAGCCGGAAATGAGCGGAACTTGCAGACCCCCTAACTAGTTGTAGTGGGATAGGCGAGGTTCCTACGACCACCGCGGCCAACTACACCATTGATGAGTGACCTAGTGTCGCTTCGTCATCCTCTCCCGTCGCTCCTGCGGTTGCTTCCCGTTGGAGGGCAACGCTTCCTGAGCTGGCTCAGCTGACGCAGCAGCTGTCGGTAGGCGTGGAATAATTATTTCAATTTATATTCAAAATGCCGCGCCTGCTAAGGGGAAAGCGCGCGACGCGCGCGCCCGTGCCGCCCCTTCCAAAAACACAGTTTCGCCGCCACTGTCACCACAGCTCCGAAGTAGGTCGGCGAAATAGACCATGGTAAGACCGCCGCGGCATGCGCGCCCAAGCTCCAGCACATGACCCGGCACCAGCTGAGTGCGGGCTATACATGCACTTCTAGCAGCCCTGCTCGCCCCAGCGCGACCTGGTAAGACCCTGCAGCACGATGCCAGTTCCCAGCGCCACGCGCCAGCGCCACGATGCCGAGCCACGCGGCATGGCGCTTCTCCAGCTTCTGCTCGCAGCCGACAACGTCGTGGGGGGGCGGGTGGGGGGGGGGGGGGGGGGGGGGGGGCGGGCAGTGGGAGCGCCGCCCGCCAGCAGCCTCCCCAGGCTCGCGGGCTGCCGGCCAGCGCATGTGTTTGCCAGTGCAGGGCTCAGGGTTCAGCCTCAGCCCAATTTACCCCCCCCCCCCCCCCCAACCCCCTTTCCCCTCTCCCACCTTTCCATCACACAACCAGCCTGCCAGCCAGCCTGTTCGGCCCTCCTGTCACCCACGCCCCAACTGTTCCTGGGGGATGGATTCGATCAGTGAGCAAGACAGCCTCATTAGACCGCCAGAATTCACCAGGGGCGCCGTGCTGGGCGCTCACACGGTGGTCGTGAGGGGAGGGGGGGGGGGGTCGTGGCTGAGGTGCCGATGCGGTGGGTGCAGGTGTGCTGGCGTGCGGGAGGAGGACCACCTCAGGATCTTCCCGACTGCACACCTGGTTGGTGAGGTCGGTTGGCGCAGCGTAGGCGGGGTGGAGCGGAGCGGCGGAGGCGGGAGCAGGGCGCGATGTCGCTGTTCAAGTGCCGCGAGTGGTGGCGCGCGCCGCCCTGCCCGGGCGAGGAGTTTGACATGGGCAGCCTGTGCGTGGCCAACATCGACAACGAGGCCAGCGGCGCGCTCAAGGTGGTCACCGGCAGCCTGCAGGGCATGCTGCGCGTGTTTTGCCCCGCCGGGCGCGACTACGCGGTGGACCACCAGATGCTGGAGGTGGAGCTGGACGGCGCGGTGCTGCAGCTCGCGGCCGGCCACTTCACCAGCAACCACCCCGGCACCACGCTGGCGGTGCTGCACCCGCGCAGCATGGCGGTCTACACCGTTGCCGCGGTCCTCGGCGGCGGCGGCGGCGCCACGCACTTCGACCTGCGCAAGGTGTACGAGCACCACCTGGAGCACAGCGCCGCCAACATGTGCCACGGCAGCTTCGGCAACAAGCAGGTGGGGCGCGCAGCTCCCCTTCCTCTTGGCCGCCCTTTCCACGCAGGCACGCATAGGCACACGCTTTGCGCCCCTCACTGTTCCTGATCCAGCGGGTGCGGGGGTGGGGCCCAGGGCGTGGAGAGCATCTGCGTGCAGTCGCTGGACGGCCAGCTGAGCTTCTTCGAGGGCGAGGCAATCTCCTTTAAGCGCTTCCTGCCTAACTTCCTGCTCCCCGGCCCGCTCGCGTACGTGCCCGACACTGACTCCTTCGTGACAGCCAACTCGGGCATGGTGCTGGAGAGCTACAAGTTCTCGGTGCGCCCGCCGGCTGCTCGCCTCTGCCGATGGGGTCGGGGAAGCTTGGGGGGGGGGGGGGGGGGGGCTTTAGGCTATCCTGGGAGAGCGACCCGCAGTAGATGCAGGCAAGCACTGGACTCAACCGCTCCGGCGTTCGCAGGTGCTGGCGGCCTCCTCCGGCGAAAAGCCGTCCGAGCCCGCCAGCGGGCCGGCCGCCTCTCTCACCCAGACCAAGAAGCTGCAGGTGTGCCCGGGCTGCGTTTCCTCTTGCCCCGCCCGCGGTGCCGCTGCCCACAGCAATGCTTCCCAGCAGGGGCTGACGGTGCACGCGTGGCTCGGCGCAGGCGGACTGGAGCGTGATCGTGGGCGAGAACGTGCTGGACATCCGGACGATGCACTTCTCGCAGGGGCTGAGCGCGTCGCAGGCAGGGGCCCGCATGCTCCTCCGGCTACCCCCCCTGCTGAACCCCCCCCCCCCCCCCCCCCGCCCACCCAGGCCGCCGCCCACCGTCTAAGCGTCTCCTCTCGACCTGCCCCAAACAGGTGGACATCCTGGTGCTGGGGGAGCACAACGTCTACATCCTGTCGGAGCAGGGCCAGGTCCGCATGCAGAAGAGGCTGGACTACCCGCCCGCCTGCATCTGCAGCTACCCCAACGGCAGCCGGGTAACCGCCCCCCCCCCCCCCACCACCTTCCCCCCCCCACTGCCTGTCCGCTGGGCAAAGCTGTCCATCTCGCGCGCGCGCAGCTGACTCGCTTGCGGCCGGCAGATGGACGGCGGCCGGCCCCTGGAGAACCTCATCCTGGGCTCCTCCACCGCCAACCTCCTGGTGTACCGGGAGACGCAGCTCGTGTGGTGCGCCGCCTGCGACGACGTGCCGGTCGCGCTGTGCGTGGGCGACTTTGGCGGGCTGCAGGGCCTGGTGGTCAGCCTGAGCGACGCCGGCGCGCTGACGCTGTCCTACCTCGGTACCAGTCCGCCGCTCAATGTGGCGGCGGGCAACGAGAGCAAGGTGCCCCCCCCCCCCCCCCCCCAACCACCAACCGCCAGAAGTGAGTAGTGAGTATTAACGCCAACGGCACAATAGCGGTCAGGAATAACTTGTCTTTGAGGTGTCCCATGCATTGATTTCTCATGATGCTTTGAAATGAAGAATAATTTTCTGCACTCTAGAGTGGCGCGTATTTGTTCACAAATTTTTAAAGTCAAGTGGTGTTAGATAAACATACACCTCTGGCGTGCCTACCTGTATTTAAGATGCGGGTGCATCTGCACGTGAGCCGCGGGGAAGCCAGAGATGAAGGCTAATCTAGAAGTATATATTGAGGGCGCTGTATTTCAGGTTCGAGTGGAGCTGTCACCTGTCGCGTGATGCAAAAGCGCCTTATGATCGTCAGCTCGCGCGGACATGTGCAGCCAGCTCCTCGTACAGCATTCCCAACTCAATACGTAGCAGCCCTTTGGGTGACGTCCTGCGTAGCAAAGGTGCATCAGTGGGGCTGCGATTCACCGGTGACCGCACGGTTCCCGTGCCCAGTTACCACGGCACTACACGGGGACTACGCGGCAACGGGTGACTCTTGCAGAGAATCACACGGTTAATATGAAAGCAGTAACCGGTATATGTAGTCGCCATTTCTAGCGTCGCATGAAATGCAGACCCCCTAGATGTATACTTTATACCGGTATATATAGACCAGTTATATTGCCGGTATATGATATATATATATATTATATATATATAGAGAGTACCGGTATAATCAAGCTAGATATTGGGTTGTCAGTCACCCAGCCGCCTCTCTGTTCCCCAAACCCGCAGGAGCTGGACTACGTGGCGATGGACGAGGAGCACCGCCACCTGCTGTCTGTCATCCGCTCCGCCACGGGCAGCGTGCGCAGCGAGCCCAAGGAGCGGCTGCAGCTGCGCGCGCAGGTGCCGACCGTGCTGGACCAGCATAGCAGCGGCGGCTGGGGCGGCGGCGACGGCGCGCCCTCCGTCACCGTGCGCGTCTACGTCAACTTCATCGGCACCGGCTCCGCGGACAACATCGCCATTGCGGTGCGCACCCCCCCCCCCCCCCCCCCTCCAACCCCACCCTGCACAGACCCATCCCATGGGGGACGGGAATGCCATGCTGGATGGTCCGCTGGTCTGCGCTCAGTATACTTATCCACAGAAAGTTCGGTACTTCCTCCCCGTTGAACCCCCAGGGGCTGATCGCCCCACCACACGTTGTCCTCCTCTGCAGGTGTCGGCGCCATCTCCTCTGGCGGCGCAGCTGTCGCACAGCATCGTGCCAAGCGTGAGCGGGCGGTCGCGCACGCCCGCCATCGTGCCGGTGACCGTCTCGCTGGAGGGCGACACCCTGCCGGCGGGCAACACGGTGACCGTCACCGCCACCTATCTCAAGGACGGCAACAACCCGCGCGTGGCGGTCTGCCATTTTCAGGCACGCCGGAATTCCCCGCCCTTCCTTCATGTTGTCCCTTTGGCCCCACTTTACGCGCCTCCCCTCCCCCCCCTCCCCCCCCTTCCCCCCCAACACACACAGATGTGCCGCAGACCGACACGTCTAACAGCCTCCCCCGGCATGCCGCGCACCAGGTTCCGATGGTCCTGCTCTGCACCGCGATCCCACCCGTGAAGAACGCGGCTTTCAAGGTACGCGCGGCAGCTGACTGTGGTGCGCTCATCATGGGGTTGCTTCCGGGAGGGAGGAGGGGTGACGAATGTGACTTGACTTCCCCCTCCGCCCCCGCAGATCACGCTGGACACCAATCGCCTGCCGCCCTCGATGCCCGCCCTCTTTGACGACGTGCTCGCCACGGCGCCCGCGGCTGCAGAGGCCGCCCGAAGCAGCGGTGCGGCCGCGTGCCCCCCCCCCTGCCCCGGGTCCTCCTCTCCCATTCTGCTGCGGAATGCCCCCACCCAACCCCTGTCGAGCGCCACCCACCGGCCTACGATCTGCGTCTTACTACGAAACACGCGACTGACGAGCGCAGGAGGCAACGCACTCTCCTTCCAGTGCTGCTCGGGCGAGGTCGTCACCGTCTTGGTTTCCAAAAACGCGGTGCGTCCGCCGCCCCGCCCACGCGCTGCTCTCATCCAGCCAGAGCCTGCCGGCCAACGCAACTATGCATGCCGCACCCCCCCCCCCCCCCCCCTTCCCCCCCCCCCCCCGAATCCTCCCACCAGGGGCGGTACCGGCTACAGTCCGACCAGTTTGAGGCGATGTGGCTTGTCGCGGATGAGCTGTGCCGGCGACTGGCCGCATACTACGAGGTAGAGCGCGCGCCCCGTATCTCTGTGCCATTCCGCCACCGCCCCGGGAAAGGCCTCACGCCGCGGTGCTGTGCAGGGCCCGGGGGCCGGGGCGGGCGGCGGCAGCGGCCCCTTTGCGGTCACCTACACCGACGCACTCCCCCTCCAGGTGCGCCCCCACTCGTCGCCGGCCTCGCCTGCATCCCCCACTTTTCCGTGTGCAACGGCGCCGCACCTCCATCTGCTGATGGGCATAGTAGCGGCCACGCATCACCCTGCTCGATTGAGCCTATACTGCTCCATTTAATTGGGTTTGCGGGACGCAGAGTAACGAACTGTTTGCACCATCTAGCCAGCGATCCCGCTCGATACTTGCTGTGTATTTCGATGGATTGCCATTTTAGTACGTTGTTCCCTACTCTTCACGGGGGAGTTAGAAACAACATCTGGTGAACCCAAAGCTTGGTGACAGTACTCTCCTGGGATGCCATGCTGAGAGCGCCCCCCCCCCCCCCCCCCCCCCCCCGGCCGGCC
Organism: Tetraselmis striata; assembly: GCA_006384855.1. Lineage (NCBI taxonomy): Eukaryota > Viridiplantae > Chlorophyta > Chlorodendrophyceae > Chlorodendrales > Chlorodendraceae > Tetraselmis > Tetraselmis striata. The sequence continues at coordinate 36,518 of VCJN01003400.1, read as the reverse complement.
CTCCCTGGCGCCTAATCTGGGCCGGCAGGACTACTGGGCGGTGATCGACGCGCACTTTGCGGCGCGGGGGGATGTGCTGGCCACCCGGCGGCAGCTGAGCAACCGCGCCGCAGAGTTCCGCAGCATCCAGAAGCGGCTACTTGTGCGTTTCAAAGACCGCAACCCCGCGCCGCTGGGCAACATGGACGCGCTGATGGAGGCCACGTACAACGACATCCTGCAGCTGGCGGACGTGTGGGACCAGCAGCAGGTCCCCTCCCCCCCCCCCCCCCCCCCCCAAAAAAAAAAAAAAAAAACAGGAACTGTGAACAAGCATGGGAACCTGCCTGCGCGGACCTTATTGCGACTTTTCCAAGCTGTAGGGACTTTTGCGGGCTGCTGTATTGTGCACACTTTCGATATAATCCCGCCTACTGCACACTCATACAGCATCCCACAAAAGTCCTGACAGGTTGGAAAAGTCGCAATAAGGTCGGTCCGCGCAGGCAGGCTCCCATGCTCGACTGGGCGCGCCCTTGGGTATGCAAGAACTCGGCATGGCACCTAGAGTGTTGGGGACCCCTGGGGGCGTCGGCTGGGCTCGTGCGACACAGCCCATTGGCGCCCGCCTCGCTGTCGTGTATGGATGGCGCCTGCGTGAGGCCGGGTATGTGGGAGTGCGCACTTATAGCGTGCACACTACGAGGGCAGTCCTCGTGTACAACACGGATGGCGCAGTTAAAAGTGAAACTCATACGCATGGAACGGTGCCGGGGGGTGATTGGGCCGCTTTTCATGCCGATGGCACGCACTCCGGCAAACATCTTCTCGTAGAATGGCGGAGGGCGCGGTGACAGCGCGCAGCGCACCTACCCACCCCCTGGACTTCTCACCGCATGCTTGGCGCGCCCCTCCCGCTGCGGCGCAGGCGGTGCTAGAGGCGGCGGCGGCGGCGCTGTCGGGCGCCACGCAGCTGCTGCTGCTCCTGATACGCTTCTGCTTCCAGCTGGACGCGGAGGCGGACGCGGTGCTGCGCGCGCACCTGAGCCCCGTGGTGGAGGACACCGTCGTGGTGCCCAACGGGCAGGACGCTGAGGTCGGGCCCGGAAGCCCTCCAAGCCCCCCCCCCCCCCCCCCCCCGCCCCTTTCCCCGCGCGAGCGCCCAACAAATACACACCATGCCGGTTGCCCCGTTCCCCACTGGGAACACGTTCACTCACAAAATCACGAAACCCTTAAGATGCAGAAACCCTAACACGCGCTGCGCACACCAGAGCCCCGTGCCAGAGAAACAAGAGATGGTGGGGGGGGGGGGGGGGGGGGTGAGGGTCTGAGGGAGGGGCTCCGCTCGTCTGCCCATGCGAGGGGAGGCTGCGCCCCAGGGCATCCCGCGCGCCGTCTCCAATAGATTTTACATACGCGTACAGAGAGAGCAGACAGTCGCAACAAAACGAACACGGTACCTCTGCAGTGGACATGTCTGGGCGCCCCTGTCGCTGCTCCGCAATGGCTCTGCCTGGGCTCAGCCGCCACCCCCCCCCCCCCCCCCGTCCCCGGCGGGCGCAGATCGAGTTCCACGGCTGGGAGGAGGCCACCGAGTCGGCGATGACGCAGCTGCTGCGCAGCTGCCTGGCGCGCTCCGCCAAGGAGTCGGCGGCGCAGCCGGCGCCGGTGGCGCAGATGGCGGACACGAGCCGCCTGAGGAAGCACATCGGCCTCGTGCTGGAGCGCCTCTCCAAGGGCGGCCAGCTCGCCGCGTAGCTAGACCGCCGCGGTCTCCCCCCCCCGGAGGCACTGGGCTCTGTGAAGGACAATCTGTGTAAGCACTCCACAAGGCAGCCGGCGGCCTCATCCCGTGCAACGGGAGCTCGACAAGGGCGAGGGCGGCACAGATTGTCTCGGCTGCCCAAAGCGTGACGCTGAAGGAGGGTATTACATCCCCCGGCATGCCGTTGATACGATTCTTGAACCGCGGCGACTTGGCCCACCACCCCCAGCTGGGGGCGAAGGGCCAATGCCGTTGGGAGCGCCGAGTGGCGGCAGGCCATGCCCATGGCGGCTGTGCAACGCCGACCCATGGAGTTCCCACCGGTGTGTCCCTGCAGCCTTTCACCCTCAACGCGCTCGAGTCGAGCCCCGAGCCCCACCTCTTTCGGCTGGGTCCGAGGGGGGGGGGGGGGGGGGGGGGTTGGTCCGTGAGCGTGGCGCAATGTCGGCGCCGCTGCTGTCAGGGCGCCTCGCCGGGCGGCGGCGCCCGCAAGCTGGCGACGCGCACCGTGGGGCGCAGGCCCCACTCGTTCCGGGCGTTGATGGCCAGGATGGAGTAGATGTCAGGCTTGAGCAGCAGGCGCGCGTCCGCCATCAGGCCGCCTGTGCGCGGGCCGTCAAGGGGACGGGGGAAGGTCAAGCCGGGGGGCGGGGGGGGGGGGGGGGGGGGTCCTACTGCCTGTGCCAAACGGCCCCTTCCCGACGGCAACGGACATGCACGAGCAACATTGACGAGGGCGTCTCGCCAGACGCAGGAGGTTGCCGGCGTCCATCAGGGACGTTGGTCAGCGATGTGAGAGGGTGTGTACACACATGACCCCCGTCACCGAATCTAGGAGCGTAACAGGGTGTACCTTGGCCAAATGCGAGCGGCGGCGAGGCCGGCAAAGTGCCTCAATCAGCCCCCCTCCCCAACAACAACGAATTGCCCCTGCCTCTGCCTGCCTGGTTCGCCAGCATGCTGCCCGCGGCGCTCACGATGTGGTCCGGACTCGCCTCTGTTGATCAATCGTGTCTGGGGCGAGGGCGAGGGGCTCCCAACACCTCCACCCTTTGCGCCTCTGCGGCGGCGTGCTGACCCCATACTCAATGGATGTGGGCGTTCGAGCTGTGATTCGTGAGGGCGATGGCAGCCATTGTGCGGTGATTCCCTATTAATACAGTACAGCGGGTCCCGCAAAACAGGCGCAACACGGCGCAAGCGACGGCGCAGACGCGCATTTCTGTAAACCCTTCACCGCAACCTCAGTCGCTGGCAGAGCTTTGTGCGGGTAGCCCGCGGAGCCGGCGCACCCAGGGCGGCACGCAGTGCCTCCTCCACGCGCTGCACCTCCGCCTGGTCCTGGTAGTTCTGCGCCGCGCGAGGGTTAGGAAGGGAGATGGACCAGGGGGGGCCCGGGGGGGGGGGGGGGGGGGGAGGGGGGGGTGTCAGAGGTGGCCACTGGCAGTGGTGGCGGAACCAGCCAGCAGCGTGGCTGTTCCAGCGTATTGGGTGGGGGGACGCGACGCACCGCAACCGTGACCAGCAGTACGTGGTTGTCCTTCAGCGGGCTGACGCTGCTGACCTGTGGCACACCGGCGGCGGCTCAGCCCCCTACTCTGGGCGCACCCACACGGCAAGCGGCCGGGCGAGTCGTCTGTCCATCTGTCTCACCTTGGCGGTCGGGCCCAGCCGCCCGCCCACCACCCCCTGCAGCGCAGCAAGCCATCGCTTCAGCGCCCACCTCTCACCTGGCAGCAGCATCCGTCCCACTGCCAAGCAGGGGGGGGGGGGGGGGGGGGGGGGGGACCTCGCAGCGGCAGTGCTTGAGAGACCAATGCCTGTGCCGGTTGCAGGCCCCGGGGAGGGATGTGTGTGACGGGGGGGTGAAGGAGGTGAGAGCGGGATATCTCGTACCTCGGCGACGGCGGCCCAGCAGGCGTCCACCTCCGCAAGGCGTGGGAACGCCATCCACTTGCCCCTGCGCGGCATGCACGCGCCTGAGCTGCCGGGCTTTGGGGAGAGGCGGAGGGGGGGGGGGGGGGATTGGAGGTGGTGTTGAGTGCAAGGTGGTAAGAGCGCGGTAAAGGGGGGGGGGGAGGGTAGAGGTTGTGGTGTGAGGGCAAGTGCGGTGGTGTAAAGGGGGGGAGGGGTTCTTGCCTGAGCACGCCGTGCGCGGCGGCGAGGCGGTCCAGCTTCTCTGCAGTGATGGCGGCGCTGCCATCCTCCAGCAGGGACTCCCACGCGCGTAGCAGCCTGTCCACTCGTCGCTGCACGGGGTGCACGGCGGATGTCACGAGGTCAGGCAACGCTTAAACAGGGCGCACGCAGGTGGAGCCGGGGGGGGGGGGGGGGGGGGGGCGGAGATTTCCGGTGATGTCACAGTTGTTCTTCGCCGCCACATGTCACATGTCATGGCCCCCCTCCCTCCCTGCCCCCACCCACACTCTCACCCACACCCCGGTCGCACTCATTGCCAGATCCAGCACGCGGGCAAGGCAAAGGTGGGGTGGGGGAGGGGGGGGGGGGGGAGGCAGCCCGTGCCTGCAGCGGCTTGCGTGAGTTGCGGTCCAACTCGTCCACCTGCGCATGTGAGTTTTGCCACAAGGGCGGGCAAGGTGGGGGGGTGGGGGGGGGGGGGGGGGGGGGGGTAAAGAGCTGCCACTGGGAGTGCAGGGCGCTGTGCCCGGGGGTTTGCCTTGGGGGAGGGGGGAGGGGAGGGGGGGGGGGGGGGGGGGGGGTTGCCTGGCCTGCGCGCTCGTCACGGTCGACGGCGAGCCAGGCGAGGTCGGCGCACGAGGCGTGTGAGGGCGGGAAGGTCGCCAGGAAGTCGCGCAGCGCCGCCGGCGCGCCGCTGGCAGCATTGCCCGTCAGTCGGACGGCGCGCTCTGGCCCCGCCATCCTTGCAAACCTGCCAACCCACCCAGCAGGCAGCCGCCAGGCCAAGGCGACAAGTGGAAAGGGGTGTGAGGGGGTGGGGGACATGCTGCTATTGGTGAGCATGGGTAAACATTTGTCACCGCCACTCCCCCCCCCCCCCCCCCTCCCCCCCCGGGGGCTCCTCCTCTCCCCCGCAAACACATACTCACGCACATACGCATGGGGGGCGGCACAGCCTGCGTGCCTGTGGCGCGGGTCCAGGCAGGGCACCGCCTGCTCCAGCTCCACGTACGGATCTGGGCCCCCATCCTGCAGGCCGCACACGGATGGCGGGCCGGGTCGGGTGAGTGCGTCGAGTGGGGCGGCCAAGCTGAGCAGCGCATGCAGGGAAGAGGGGGAGAGAGGGGGGGGGGGGGGGGCGGGGAGGGTGGGGTGGGGGGGGGGGGGTAAGCACCCCCGGTTGGGGGGAGGGGGGGGGGGGGGACACCCGAACCTGCTGCTGCTGTGAGCGCCGCACCCTCGCCTTCACCAGCCCGCGCAGGCAAGTGGAGCAGAGGTCGCGGTCCGCGCACACGCTGCACTTGAACCTGCCAAACACGCGGAAGGGGTGTGGGGGGGGGGGGTGTAAAGCGGTGGTGGTGGTTGTTCCGGCCCACACTTGTGCTCTTTCGTCAACTGTCCGCTCTCCATTGCCGACTGCCTCCCCCCCCCCCCCCCCGCTTTTCCTTCCCCAGGTGAACGACAGGTGGGAGGATGTTACCCACGCGGCAGCGATTCGGTGAGGAGTGGTGGGGCCGCAGCTCCGCCCCCCCCCCCCCCCCCCTGTCGGGCTGCTGCCAGCCGTGGTGACACCGGACGTGCAATGCGAGTGCGAGTGAGGGCGAGTGCGGGCAGGTATGTGTGTGCTCGCAGCAGGCAGCAATGCTCGGAGGGGAGATCTGGGCAGTTGGAAGCAAGAGGCGGCACTGCCAGGAAGTGGCTGTCTCTGTGGTGGTGGTGGTTGGGGGGGGGGGGGGGGGTTAAAAGTAATAAATAGTAAATAACTATGGTTAGCGAATGAACCGCCGCGGAACGACGAAGCGCTTATGTCATCGTTGGGTGCCCAGCCAGCCGGTGCCCATGTCAGCGGTGAGGGTGCCCAGGGAAAAAGCATGGGAGGGTGGGTGGGTGAGTGCGTGTGTGTGGGGGTGGGGGTTGGAGGGGAGGTCGCGGTGGTCCTGCTTGCCTGTCGCCGACGATGGGGTCCGCCTCGCAGCCGTCGCAGCGGACGTCGACGTGCTCCACCACCCACCGCCTGTCACGCCCCCCCACCGCCTCCCGCACTGCCCGGAACTGCGACTCCCTGGCTGAGGCCGACATCCGGTGGGCAGTCTTATTCAGCGGCGCACTATCCAATACAGAGAGGGGCCACACTACAGCTGCTGTTGGTTTCCCGTCAGCGCGACCCAGTGACGGGTGTGGTTACACGGAGTCGGGCGGCGAAGGTAAAGTACTACTGTGGGCGGCAGTCCTGTCCCGGGGGCGGGAAAAAAGGTCTATTTATTCGCCGACTTCGGAGCTGTGCTGGTGGCAGTGGCGGCGAAATTGTGTTCCCCAAAAGGAAGGGGCGGCACGGCCGCGCGCGTTTCGCGCTCTCCGTTTAGCAGGCGGCGTTACGAATAATTTGACTGATTATGGGAACGCCTCCCGACAGCTGCTGCGCGAGAGCTGAACCAGCTGAAGAAGCGTTGCCCTCCAAGGGGCAACTGCAGGAAGGACGGAAGAGGAAGATCAAGCGACACTAGGCCAGGGCGTGTGGGCCGCGGGGGTCGTTGGAGCCTCGGCTATATATAATATATATCCCACTGCAAATAGAAAGGAAGGCTGCAAGATCCGGCTCAGTTTCGGCTTTTGAATCGCTCAGACAAGACCACCGCGTCTCGTCTCTACCCGCCGCTCTTGCATACCTCACCCCTAGCCGACCGCGTCACGGCTCCCAAGCAGCCCGAGTCGCCCGACAGAGGCCGAGGGAGACGCTCACCTCGGAACCCAGCAACGTCGGTGGCTGAGCCGCGTAGTCGTGTGGGAAAGGACGGACATCCTGCGATTGATTGGTTGCGTCGTCTGCTAATAAGCGTTGCCGAAGTACACAAGGACACGTTTGTGAACAACGAGGACGGCGTCGGCAAGGAGCTGACCATGCTGGCACGTCATCGTTCAGGCCGAGAACAGTTGATGGCGCTGAACTCAGCCGACCAAACATGCTACGCAGCGTTTTACGACAGCCTATTAGTTCGTATCTCGGGCAACGGCCTAATCTGGGCCGGCAGGACTAATCTGGCGCCTAATCTGGGCCGGCAGGACTACTGGGCGGTGATCGACGCGCACTTTGCGGCGCGGGGGGAGGTGCTGGCCACCCGGCGGCAGCTGAGCAACCGCGCCGCAGAGTTCCGCAGCATCCAGAAGCGGCTACTTGTGCGTTTCAAAGACCGCAACCCCGCGCCGCTGGGCAACATGGACGCGCTGATGGAGGCCACGTACAACGACATCCTGCAGCTGGCGGACGTGTGGGACCAGCAGCAGGTCCCCTCCCCCCCCCCCCCCCCCCCCAAAAAAAAAAAAAAAAAAACAGGAACTGTGAACAAGCATGGGAACCTGCCTGCGCGGACCTTATTGCGACTTTTCCAAGCTGTAGGGACTTTTGCGGGCTGCTGTATTGTGCACACTTTCGATATAATCCCGCCTACTGCACACTCATACAGCATCCCACAAAAGTCCTGACAGGTTGGAAAAGTCGCAATAAGGTCGGTCCGCGCAGGCAGGCTCCCATGCTCGACTGGGCGCGCCCTTGGGTATGCAAGAACTCGGCATGGCACCTAGAGTGTTGGGGACCCCTGGGGGCGTCAGCTGGGCTCGTGCGACACAGCCCATTGGCGCCCGCCTCGCTGTCGTGTATGGATGGCGCCTGCGTGAGGCCGGGTATGTGGGAGTGCGCACTTATAGCGTGCACACTACGAGGGCAGTCCTCGTGTACAACACGGATGGCGCAGTTAAAAGTGAAACTCATACGCATGGAACGGTGCCGGGGGGTGATTGGGCCGCTTTTCATGCCGATGGCACGCACTCCGGCAAACATCTTCTCGCAGAATGGCGGAGGGCGCGGTGACAGCGCGCAGCGCACCTACCCACCCCCTGGACTTCTCACCGCATGCTTGGCGCGCCCCTCCCGCTGCGGCGCAGGCGGTGCTAGAGGCGGCGGCGGCGGCGCTGTCGGGCGCCACGCAGCTGCTGCTGCTCCTGATACGCTTCTGCTTCCAGCTGGACGCGGAGGCGGACGCGGTGCTGCGCGCGCACCTGAGCCCCGTGGTGGAGGACACCGTCGTGGTGCCCAACGGGCAGGACGCTGAGGTCGGGCCCGGAAGCCCTCCAAGCCCCCCCCCCCCCCCCCCGCCCCTTTCCCCGCGCGAGCGCCCAACAAATACACACCATGCCGGTTGCCCCGTTCCCCACTGGGAACACGTTCACTCACAAAATCACGAAACCCTTAAGATGCAGAAACCCTAACATGCGCTGCGCACACCAGAGCCCCGTGCCAGAGAAACAAGAGATGGTGGGGGGGGGGGGGGGGGGGTGAGGGTCTGAGGGAGGGGCTCCGCTCGTCTGCCCATGCGAGGGGAGGCTGCGCCCCAGGGCATCCCGCGCGCCGTCTCCAATAGATTTTACATACGCGTACAGAGAGAGCAGACAGTCGCAACAAAACGAACACGGTACCTCTGCAGTGGACATGTCTGGGCGCCCCTGTCGCTGCTCCGCAATGGCTCTGCCTGGGCTCAGCCGCCACCCCCCCCCCCCCCCGTCCCCGGCGGGCGCAGATCGAGTTCCACGGCTGGGAGGAGGCCACCGAGTCGGCGATGACGCAGCTGCTGCGCAGCTGCCTGGCGCGCTCCGCCAAGGAGTCGGCGGCGCAGCCGGCGCCAGTGGCGCAGATGGCGGACACGAGCCGCCTGAGGAAGCACATCGGCCTCGTGCTGGAGCGCCTCTCCAAGGGCGGCCAGCTCGCCGCGTAGCTAGACCGCCGCGGTCCCCCCCCCCCCCCCCCCCCCCCCGCGGAGGCACTGGGCTCTGTAAGTAAGCACTCCACAAGGCAGCCGGCGGCCTCATCCCGGGGCGCCCCTTGCAACGAGAGCTCGACAAGGGCGAGGGCGGCGCAGATGGTCTCGGGTGCCCAAAGCGTGACGCTGAAGGAGGGTATTACGTCCCCCGGCATGCCGTTGATACGATTCTTGAACCGCGGCGACTTGGCCCACCACCCCCAGCTGGGGGCGAAGGGCCAATGCCGTTGGGAGCGCCGAGTGGCGGCAGGCCATGCCCATGGCGGCTGTGCAACGCCGACCCATGGAGTTCCCACCGGTGTGTCCCTGCAGCCTTTCACCCTCAACGCGCTCGAGTCGAGCCCCGAGCCCCACCTCTTTCGGCTGGGTCCGAGGGGGGGGGGGGGGGGGGGGGTTCGTCCGTGAGCGTGGCGCAATGTCGGCGCCGCTGCTGTCAGGGCGCCTCGCCGGGCGGCGGCGCCCGCAAGCTGGCGACGCGCACCGTGGGGCGCAGGCCCCACTCGTTCCGGGCGTTGATGGCCAGGATGGAGTAGATGTCAGGCTTGAGCAGCAGGCGCGCGTCCGCCATCAGGCCGCCTGTGCGCGGGCCGTCAAGGGGACGGGGGAAAGTCAAGCCGGGGGGGGGGGGGGGGGGGCTTCCTACTGCCTGTGCCAAACGGCCCCTTCCCGACGGCAACGGACATGCACGAGCAACATTGACGAGGGCGTCTCGCCAGACGCAGGAGGTTGCCGGCGTCCATCAGGGACGTTGGTCAGCGGTGTGAGAGGGTGTGTACACACATGACCCCCGTCACCGCGATCTAGGAGCGGGACAGGGTGTACCTTGGCCAAATGCGAGCGGCGGCGAGGCCGGCAAAGTGCCTCAATCACCCCCTCTCCCCAACAACAACGAATTGCCCCTGCCTCTGCCTGCCTGGTTCGCCAGCATGCTGCCCGCGGTGCTCACGATGTGGTCCGGACTCGCCTCTGTTGATCAATCGTATCTGGGGCGAGGGCGAGGGGCTCCCAGCACCTCCACCCTTTGCGACTCCGCGGCGGCGTGCTGACCCCATACCCAGTGGATGTGGGCGTTCGAGCTGTGATTAGTGAGGGCGATGGCAGCCATTGTGCGGTGATTCCCTATTAATGCAGTACAGCGGGTCCCGCAAAACAGGCGCAACGCGGCGCAAGCGACGGCGCAGACGCGCATTTCTGTAAACCCTTCACCGCAACCTCAGTCGCTGGCAGAGCTTTGTGCGGGTAGCCCGCGGAGGCGGCGCACCCAGGGCGGCACGCAGTGCCTCCTCCACGCGCTGTACCTCCGCCTGGTCCTGGTAGTTCTGCGCCGCGCGAGGGTTAGGAAGGGAGATGGACCAGGGGGGGCCCGGGGGGGGGGGGGTTGTCAGAGGTGACCACTGGCAGTGGTGGCGGAACCAGCCAGCAGCGTGGCTGTTCCAGCGTATTGGTGGGGGGGGCGCGACGCACCGCAACCGTGACCAGCAGTACGTGGTTGTCCTTCAGCGGGCTGACGCTGCTGACCTGTGGCACACCGGCGGCGGCTCAGCCCCCTACTCTGGGCGCACCCACATGGCAAGCGGCCGGGCGAGTCGTCTGTCCATCTGTCTCACCTTGGCGGTCGGGCCCAGCCGCCCGCCCACCACCCCCTGCAGCGCAGCAAGGCATCGCCTCAGCGCCCACCTCTCACCTGGCAGCAGCATCCGTTCCACTGCCAAGCACGGGGGGGGGGGGGGGGGGGGGGGGACCTCGCAGCGGCAGTGCTTGAGAGACCAATGCCTGTGCCGGTTGCAGGCCCCGGGGAGGGATGTGTGACGGGGGGGTGAAGGAGGTGAGAGCGGGATATCTCGTACCTCGGCGACGGCGGCCCAGCAGGCGTCCACCTCCGCAAGGCGTGGGAACGCCATCCACTTGCCCCTGCGCGGCATGCACGCGCCTGAGCTGCCGGGCTTTGGGGAGAGGCGGGGGGGGGGGGGGGGGGGGGAAGGGGGGGGGATTGGAGGTGGTGTTGAGTGCAAGGTGGTAAGAGCGCGGTAAAGGGGGGGGGGGAGGGTAGAGGTTGTGGTGTGAGGGCAAGTGCGGTGGTGTAAAGGGGGGGGGGGGGGGGGGGGGGGGGTTCTTGCCTGAGCACGCCGTGCGCGGCGGCGAGGCGGTCCAGCTTCTCTGCAGTGATGGCGGCGCTGCCATCCTCCAGCAGGGACTCCCACGCGCGTAGCAGCCTGTCCACTCGTCGCTGCACGGGGTGCACGGCGGATGTCACGAGGTCAGGCAACGCGAAAACAGGGCGCACGCAGGTGGAGCCGGGGGGGGGGGGGGGGGGGGGGGGAGGTTTCCGGTGATGTCACAGTTGTTCTTTTCCGCCACATGTCACATGTCATGGCCCGCCTCCCTCCCTGCCCCCACCCACACTCTCACCCACACCCCGGTCGCACTCATTGCCAGATCCAGCACGCGGGCAAGGCAAGGGAGGGGGGGGGGGGGGGGGGGAGGGAGCCCGTGCCTGCAGTGGCTTGCGTGAGTTGCGGTCCAACTCGTCCACCTGCACGTTTGAGTTTTGCCACAAGGGCGGGCAGGGGGGGGGGGGGGGATTGAGAGCTGCCGCTGGGATTGCAGGGCGCTGTGCCCGGGGGTTTGCCTTGGGCGGAGGGGGGAGGGGAGGGGAGGGGGGGTTGCCTGGCCTGCGCGCTCGTCACGGTCGACAGCGAGCCAGGCGAGGTCGGCGCACGAGGCGTGTGAGGGCGGGAAGGTCGCCAGGAAGTCGCGCAGCGCCGCCAGCGCGCCGCTGGCAGCATTGCCTGTCAGTCGGACGGCGCGCTCTGGCCCCGCCATCCTTGCAAACCTGCCAACCCACCCAGCAGGCAGCCGCCAGGCCAAGGCGACAAGTGGAAAGGGGTGTGAGGGGGTGGGGGACATACTGCTATTGGTGAGCACGAGTGAACATTGGTCACCGCCAGCCCCCCCCCCCCCCCCCCCCCATCCCCCCAGCGCCCCCTCTCCCTCGCAAACACATGCTCACGCACATACGCATGGGGGGCGGCACAGCCTGCGTGCCTGTGGCGCGGGTCCAGGCAGGGCACCGCCTGCTCCAGCTCCACGTACGGATCTGGGCCCCCATCCTGCAGGCCGCACACGGATGGCGGGCCGGGTCGGGTGAGTGCGTCGAGTGGGGCGGCCAAGCTGAGCAGCGCATGCAGGGGACAGGGGGACAGGGGGGGGGGGACACCCGAACCTGCTGCTGCTGTGAGCGCCGCACCCTCGCCTTCACCAGCCCGCGCAGGCAAGTGGAGCAGAGGTCGCGGTCCGCGCACACGCTGCACTTGAACCTGCCAAACACGCGGAAGGGGTGGGGGGTGGGGGGGGGGGGGGGGGGGGGGGGGGGGGGTAAAGCGGTGGTGGTGGTTGTTCCGGCCCACACTTGTGCTCTTTCGTCAACTGCCCGCTCTCCATTGCCGACTGCCTCCCCCCCCGCTTTTCCTTCCCCAGGTGAACGACAGGTGGGAGGATGTCACCCACGCGGCAGCGATTCGGTGAGGAGTGGTGGGGCCGCAGCTCCGCCCCCCCCCCCCCCCCTGTCGGGCTGCTGCCAGCCATGGTGACACCGGACGTGCAATGCGAGTGCGAGTGAGGGCGAGTATGTGTGTGCTCGCAGGTAGGCAGCAGTGCTCGGAGGGGACATCTGGGCAGTTGGAAGCAAGAGGCGGCACTGCCAGGAAGTGGCTGTCTGTGTGGTGGTGTGTGTGTGTGTGGGGGGGGGGGGGGGGGGGGGTATAAGTAATAAATAGTAAATAACCATGGTTAGCGAATGAACCGCCGCGGAACGACGAAGCGCTTATGTCATCGTTAGGTGCCCAGCCATCCGGTGGCCATGTCAGCGGTGAGAGTGCCCAGGGAAAAGCATGGGAGGGTGGGTGGGTGGGTGAGTGCGTGTGTGTGGGGGTGGGGGTGGGAGGGGAGGTCGCGGTGGTCCTGCTTGCCTGTCGCCGACGATGGGGTCCGCCTCGCAGCCGTCGCAGCGGACGTCGACGTGCTCCACCACCCACCGCCTGTCACGCCCCCCCACCGCCTCCCGCACTGCCCGGAGCTGCGACTCCCTGGCTGAGGCCGACATCCGGTGGGCAATCTTCAGCGGCGCACTATCCAATACAGAGAGGGGCCAGACTACAGCTGCTGTTGGTTTCCCGTCAGCGCCACCCAGTGACGGGTGTGGTTACACGGAGTCGGGCGGCGAAGGTAAAGTACTACTGTGGGCGGCAGTCCTGTCCCGGGGGCGGGAAAAAAGGTCTATTTATTCGCCGACTTCGGAGCTGTGCTGGTGGCAGTGGCGGCGAAATTGTGTTCCCCAAAAGGAAGGGGCGGCACGGCCGCGCGCGTTTCGCGCTCTCCGTTTAGCAGGCGGCGTTACGAATAATTTGACTGATTATGGGAACGCCTCCCGACAGCTGCTGCGCGAGAGCTGAACCAGCTGAAGAAGCGTTGCCCTCCAAGGGGCAACTGCAGGAAGGACGGAAGAGGAAGATCAAGCGACACTAGGCCAGGGCGTGTGGGCCGCGGGGGTCGCTGGAGCCTCGGCTATATATATCCCATTGCAAATAGAAAGGAAGGCTGCAAGATCCGGCTCAGTTTCGGCTTTTGAATCGCTCAGACAAGACCACCGCGTCTCGTCTCTACCCGCCGCTCTTGCATACCTCACCCCTAGCCGACCGCGTCATGGCTCCCAAGCAGCCCGAGTCGCCCGACAGAGGCCGAGGGAGACGCTCACCTCGGAACCCCAGCAACGTCGGTGGCTGAGCCGCGTAGTCGTGTGGGAAAGGACGGACATCCTGCGATTGATTGGTTGCGTCGTCTGCTAATAAGCGTTGCCGAAGTACACAAGGACACGTTTGTGAACAACGAGGACGGCGTCGGCAAGGAGCTGACCATGCTGGCACGTCATCGTTCAGGCCGAGAACAGTTGATGGCGCTGAACTCAGCCGACCAAACATGCTACGCAGCGTTTTACGACAGCCTATTAGTTCGTATCTCGGGCAACGGCCTGCCGCCAGCTCGGTGCGGCGCACCGCACAAGGGTGGCAAGCGTTGCCCACACACCCCGTCGGGTAACGCTCCACACTGCGGCAACCACAAGGCCCACGGTCTACATACATATTCTTGCGAAGGACGTGGACGGCCGGGCTCCGCATCGACTGGTTGCGATATGCTGCATACATCTCTGGCAAGACACTGTCCGGTAGATGAGCACATTGAGTCAGATTGATTTCCCGGAGGAGGTGGTGCGTTGCGAGTACTGCACCACGGGTGTTGTCAAATCGTGCATTCAAATGCTCAAAGAGTTCATACTCACGGACATCATTCAATACAATAACGTGTGCTCGGTGTGCGACGACACAAGCCTAGAGTTGGGCCTCCTACTCGGTCGCGAGCTGAACGACGACAACGAGTCAGTGGGGCCGAAGTCCGTGTTACGGCCGCCGGTGCACGAGTCTTTCTTCCGCGACCCGCAACATATGCCGTCAGCCCCGGGAGAACCCTCCACGTCTACGAACAGACAACATCAGTAACAGCTGCAGCATCATGCAGCCACCCTCAGCGGCGGGAGAACCGTATCATGGTGTCACTGCCGTGGAGCGGGAGGGAGCGTCACTGTCGGCAGTAATGGAGTTGGTGCAAGGAATTGCTTCCCGGATGGAGGGCGTCGAGCAGTCTTTGGCGGGGCTCAAGCGTCCCGTGCCCGTCCCGGCAATTAACTAACACCGAGGGTATAGTGTTCAATATGATGGTGGTCATGCGTGCAATCCGCAACGCTTACACATCGGCGGGATGGAAACCCACAAAGCCTAGCGACGCGCCATTCGCGTGGATAATGGAGACGTCGCCCATTTCCGAGATATACTCGGCCGCTCATTCTAGAGTCAATCCACACACATGCTCGGCGACCCAGTGCAACTAGTCGCGGCGATGGCGGGTTCGAGCGCCTACCGCAAAACAATGATTTTTTCCAACGTGGGAAGAAGGATGAGCTCAACAACCAGTGCAACTCTATTCGGGACCGGACTCCGACGCCGATGATGATATCCCTTCAGGATTGTCTGCCGCCAAACTACAAGCTACATGCACTGGAATCATGGCACATCACGCCGCGCTACCGGCATAACACCCTGGTCAGTCCCGTGAAAATGTCGCCCAAGTACATGCGCTCCAAATATTCATACGCTTTCAAGCGTCACCACCACGTGCGAGGGAGACACGGCTTGGGCGTAGTTCTCACACGAGACCAGCCGGGCGGAGCATGGATACCAACGGAAACGCTAGCTCAACAGATCGAGCCATCAATGGGGTTTCCCAAGAGTTACAACACGCACGCCAAATGATGCGGCATGTCAACTCAACCAAGAGAGCTCACCCCCACAACACCGATTTCCTCACAACGCAGGAGCGGTGCGAATTCTGCAGAGACGGATGTGACGTGAACCTGTCCATCAGGCTGTGGAAAACCATCCACGCAGCCAGATGATCAGCCGGACTTAGACCCAACCCCCAGAGATCACAAGCGACGCGCGCCGGGACCGGAAAATAATTCAGACGCCCCGGCTACCAAGCGCCCAGCTCCCACAGCTCTAGCACCACCGCGCCAAGCTCCATGCGGGGCACGCAACCATGCCGCACCATCAAGCGGGAGTCCAGGGACCCAAACAACCTGCCCCGACCAGTCGCCAGTCGCCAAGCTCTCTGCGATGCGCCCAACAGCCGAGGAAGTTCCGGCCCCGGTGGGGCGGTCGGAGTAGCAAAACGGCTACCCGGATAACGAGCAGCTTTACTACCCGGAACTACCGGAAGACCTAAAGACACAATCGGTCCATGCGGACTACGCGATCACCCAGGCACCCGTAGGGGACGGGGAAGAGGCGGACGACATATTCGACCGCCTAGCGCCGCACCCGCAGGCCTCCGATCAGTTACACCATCACCGCCAGATCACTTCCCACCGGCAACGCTCCACTCCTTGCCCAACTACTCCGGCAATAATCCGCAGAAATGATTCGGGCGCTATCCCAACTCGACAAAGCACATGCTATGCTAGAACACCGCCGCCAAGGCGGAGTCTGCTGCGCCTCAGTTCACAATCGAGGAGTAGCTGCGGGAGCTCCATGGCCAGACCAGCAATAAAGTTCGTTACCGAAAATTTGCATCGGTTCTTGCATGTATGGGAAAATATATCGCAGCTATGCCAGCGGCAGATGAACATCGACCAATGGTTAAGCGCGTCATGCACATGCTCATGCGAGGTCTCAAGGTCGACTTCGTGAATCCCCGTTGCGACACCCATCGCTCGCATTCGCGTTACATGCGCAATATAAAACGTGTCACTTGATCATTGGCGAGGGCCATGGAGCCGGATCAAGTGGAGCCATTGCTCACCCGGACCACACCGGGGCGAGTCCACCAGCCAAACCTACCATCATACTACCACAAGAATATGGATTTCGTGCTCGTGCAGCGCGACGCCATGCTCATGGACGTCCGGCTCATCGAATGGTGGTAGCCAATCAACCAGCCCCCACAGTGCATCTTGCCCCTGGGGGTGGATGTGAAGGCGGTATCTAGAAAATTCCCCTTGATCCATGATGCCGGATACATCAACATGTCCAGTGCTACATCAAGTTCTCATTGGAGTCCAGGGAAGAGCCCACGAATGGGACCGCCACCGGCTACTAAGTGGGCAGTGGCTAGCGACATCAAAGGAGGCTACACCCCTCTGCGTTTCACTCACTGTACAGCTCGGCCACCTACACCGAAAATAAGGTATATGCGCACGTGACCGTAAATTCCGGAAATGCGCCCGCACCGCGGGTCTACACATAGGTCACCGCAGTGATGTTCCACTGCATGCGCATGGCAGGGTCTACATGACTCTCTACATCTACGACCGCCGATTGAGAGCTTTCCTCAGGCACTAGCTCATGCATGATACTCTCATGGTATTTATCTTGGAGGTATCACTTGGTTGGGCAATTTCCACCGAAAAGCTGCAGGCGCCCCCCCCCCCCCCCCCCCCCTCCCCCGACAAAGTTACGTGGACGGGACATGAGATTCACTGGCACGCGGAGGAGCCGTTTTCTAAATCCCGGAGGATAAATTGGCTCCACGCGATCAGCCTAACGCGGGAGCTTAGAGCGCGTTCACATGCAACACCGCAAGAGTTGGCGCAAGTGGCGGGAAAATTAAACAGCATGGAAAAAGCTGTCCCACTCATGCTATTGCTGTGCCGCGATCTATGGGAAGAGATAGCGGGGACGAAAGCATGGGACATGCATGCTGTCACCACTCCACCACCAACTCTCAGATTATCTACAGTTCCTTGCCGACCAAAACGGCAAAACGGTAAGCGCATCCGGCAGCGCTAGCAAGGACTCATCGCGAGCGGGGAAGCATCGACCATCGGCTTCGGCGCAAGGGTGGTCAACCCATACGGAAAATTTGAGGGCGACCCCGACATGTGGGCGGTCCCATCAGACAAGCAGCTCGGGCAATGGCGCACGCCGGTATTCCAAACCGCGTTCACCGAGGCGCTGCGAAAAGCCGCCGAGGATCAATCGTGTTCTAGCACCGAACGGGAGCTTGATTGTCTATTGATTGGCGTTTCTTCACATCGCATTGATCTGGATGCCGGCGTTGTTATTACGGCATTCCGCCATGTTCTACCTGACAGATTCTCAGAAAACCGAGTCAGATATCATGCCCATGCGAGGCCGACAAGGGTGTTCCATACCGTGTGCAAGATATGGAAGGTTTGTCTCTTACACGACATCGATATGGAGATTAAGTGGCTTCCACGCGAGCACGCCCTCATGCAATGTGCATGCAATGATTCCGATGAGGAGGATCCATCGCAATGGGCACTCGGCTCATGGCACGCCGAACTCATCAGTCAACGCTGGGCCGTGGCAAACATCGCATTTCAACAAAAAAACGGATTTTGGACGTGTTCGGCAACAAGACCACCGCCAAGTCTGAGCATTCTTCCTCACGAGTACTCTGCCCCGGCACATCGGGCATCGACGGGTTCGCACATGCATGGTTTACAGCAGCGGTTCCCAAGCCGCTCTGCTGCGGCTCAACGGGCCGTTTACCCACATGGCACGCGTTATCCAAAAAATGACGATTGATGAACGCGCCGACGTGCGGTGCTCATCATCCCAAACGAGGTGGCGGGATGGCGGGCTATGCTCCGCGCCCTCCCAATCCGCGACGCATTCACGTTGCTAAAGCAGTTGCCGAGGGCGCATCCCATATGCTATTCAAGCATGGCTCACGGGTTTCGCGCAAGGTGCGCGAGGCGGGATTGAAGTCCCAGCCAAACTATGAGGTTATTGCAATGTTGATCAATTGGGACAACATCGATTACGATACAATATCGCGCAAAGCGCACTAAGCATCACGAGGCTAGATATAGTGACTCAAATGCGTCAAAGAACTCATCCGAAGCATCAAAATTAGCCTCATCGTCGGAGCCCGGATCGATTTGCACCGACCGGTCCCGATGGCGTGCATGGTGCACAGAGCCCAATAATGTTGCTCGCACATGGCGATGGCGCCCGCGGGAGGCATGTGTAACACTCCACCACAACATCATGCTGCAAACGGCCTCGTTTGACGCCGTGCAAGGTGTGGCATAATGTATACATGCCAGCGGCACGCAAATGCCCCTTGAATCGGAAGTTTATCGTGGCATTGCTCATTCCGTGGGCCCAAAATCAAGCAGAGCATCCAACTGCCAGGGGACGGAACATAAAGTCGACCAGGGGCCACCCGGCGTCAGCCATGGCGGTCGCATAACTGCCCAAATGACGAAGTAGGCAAAGCGACTCGCTGCCCGGGGGCATTAGCTCCATGTCCATGACGCCGATGTGAGCGGTCAAGTTCCCCGGCTTGTTACCGTAGTAGCGGCGCTTCGCTAAAACACGGCCCTCGGCGTTCAAACGACCAACAACAGTCGCATCCCACGGCGGTAATACATCCACACCACGCACAGTGAAATCTGCCAATTCCATGGTGCCGGCCTCGAAGCCACGGGCGGCGATCTCCCACTAATAGAGCACGATGCAAACGTCCCAATGCACGCACCGCGGCAATAATCGCCGGGTCGCGGTGGTGGCCCGCGAGATCAACCCATCCATGAATGGGAGCAGCTCCGCCATGGTCGCGCAGTCCAACGGCACGGCTCCACTCTCCACTGACGTATCCAAGCTCAATCAGGTTACGCTTATAACCGCTCATGTACTTGACGACACTCACATCATACACAGGATTGGCGTGCTTGTGCACCCCATTAATTTCACTCATGGCTGTCGTCAATTGCGACATCGCATGCCGCAAATATCCCAGGGACGCAGGTCGGCTCTCGTCGCGCATTGTCTTGCGCCCATGATGATGGCGATGCCAATACTTATTGAAGAATATGAAGTAACTTGACAGTTGAATCCGCGATGCGTCGATTTTTCATAAAATTTTAAAAGAACGGGTTCTATATGACTATATCACTGGCCTACAGTTCCATCAATTGCATTTCCTGATATCGCCTTCTGCTGCTAGCTCATGTAAATCAATTGCATTGCCAGCCCTTGAAGTACCAGAGTTTTTTTCCATTTTTTCATTACCAGAAGCGAGAAGCGAGTACCAGTACTAATACCAGCAGTACCAGCATCGAGTAGCGAGTACCAATACCATCAGCGAGCGTTCGCATTGCCAACGCTTTGAAGTACCAGTGTTTTTTTTCCCATTACCAGCAGCGAGTAGCGAGTACCAGTACTCACAGCCTCCCAACCGTGAGATCGTAATCTGACGGCTGTGTAATTAAGGACCGTGGGCGGGCGGGTGGGTGGATTATAGTACTTAGTATTATATGCCAGTAGATAACGATTTAGTCATGCACCTATAGGCCCGATCCGCTGCACTATACGGGTACCCGTACGGCAATAAAGCTCGTTCACCGCCGAAAAATCGACGCTTTGCTGGATTAGCACGTCCCACTCGGTACATGTCTCCGAGATATGAGTCAACGGCGGCGGCACGTTGCTCGCCCGCCATGTCTCGAACTCTCGCAAAATCCCGCGACGGCGCTGGGTAGTGGTCACATGCCTCTCGCAACGAGACGCCACCCGCGCAGGGGAAGCGAGAGCAGTAGCCGAGCGAATGGCACACTGCTGCACGGAAGCTGGAGCAGCCGCCACCACAAAGAGCGGAGAACCACTGTTTGCGCCGCGTCAACAATCACTCACGCCCCATGGTGCCAAACAAGCGCTGCGCTGCATCACTCGCTGTGACCACACCGAGTCTTGACCGCCTTGTTACGGCGAGGATCATCGAAAAACGGCAATGACGCTCTATCGGCCCCTACATAAAAAATACAATGGTTCCTCCCATAGTCCGTAGATATTCCGGCAAGTCCCGGCAGCCACAAGGCAATGCATGCGAAAGGGAATATAGGGAAGATTACCGCAAACAACATCAATGCCGAAATACACACCAAAAGGGCTAAAAAGCCTGTAGAATTAGGGCATAAATGGGAAGGTCAATGTGTATTTCAGCAACAATCATCAAAAGCATGAAATATGCCAGGTAACTACATCATGCCCTAGCTAGGGGTGTAGCTATGGCCTAGGCGGGCGAGAGTAGGCAGGAAGTTGAGGGTATGGTATGATGACCCTAGGAAGGGTACCACACCACTACCCCAACTAAGTTGGGAGACAGAAACATATCAAGCCCGGCATCTAAAACAAATAAATGCAGATCCCACAGGACTACATACAAAGCCGGAAACCTTGTGGGGAACACCGCTAGAGGGGGATAAAAATAAAACTCGGGGTTTATCACACTGCGCAAGGGCGCCGGAAGAAAATATGTACGATCGAGTTACGGAATCCAGACAGTTTAAATGAGGATAAATCATGGCAACTAAGGCATATGCCGGAAGTTTCGGAGAAAATTGCATTTAATTTGAGATTATGGAAATATCCGGGTTCGGCAACAATAATTACTCGGGTTTATCCAGACCTTGGTGGCTCCATCGGGAGAAATTTGTCCGGAAAATACCTGCTCATACGCTGTCACCGGACTGCGGAGGGCACCAAACCCAAAATATATTGCATTAAACCAAGGCTACGGAGGTTTAAGGATTTTAGTTCAAAGTTTCCGGGAATCAGGTGTACCGCCGGAAAGGGAAGAGCGTGGGGCATGCCGAAAGGGGGTAAAAGCCCAGATTGCAGAAGGGACCGCCGCAGGGAACAAGGATCGCAAAGTACGATTAGCCACGACATGCTGAGGGACTTCATATCGCATATGATATACATACACGGCAGGCGATACTATACGCGCAGGATATTATCCAGACGGCTGGCACCAGACAGCTTGTACGACCCAGGATAATCGTTGGTATTAATGCCGTATATCATCGAATGCCTGATGATAATAATCGCAATTAATCGCAATTTTGTCGCGTTGTGCATCGCATTCCTGTTGCTTTAACAATTATATAATTTGGAAATATACAAGTAATCCTTCTTTACAATAGTCGCTATATGGGCAGCACAAAAAATGTCCTTAGTGCTATCCGATATCGATTCGCAATATAACCGATGTATCTGTCAGTTTGCTTTCATGAAAAGGCAAATTATTAACACATTTATATCTATTGTACTTTCTTTTCTTTTTCTATCTTCTAATTGCCCGACCTGTATTCTAGTAAACTGGTGACTCTGGCAAACTGTAAGCATCAGCATGTACAATCCTTAGTTCATCAGCAAATGGATGTATCCATACATGGATATATGGATATACATTTTTGTGATCAACAAGGGTGTTGGTGGCAGTGGCATGTGGTCATCAACACGCTGCTGCTCGTGTCATGCGCTGGGTTTATTACACCGCCTCAATACTTGTGTGACAAAAAGTGTGACAAATGGTGCGATGAATGAGCGCACGAATACACGCGGCGATCGAGGCGCACACTGGGCACCTCTGGCCCGAGGCAGGAATGCACGTGAATGCCATGGATACATGACGCTGCTCCCCTACTCTGCTACACGAATTCCAACAATATTCAAATTATGCCCTTGTGTGCCACTCAGCTCACAACAATGCGCAATGCGCTACGTCTTCATTTGCCCCCATGGAACTGATGCAGAACAGCTTCTGCTCTAGGCGGCACAGAGGACATGAGAAGCCGCCCGGCATGCTGAGCGGTGCAACCGCAACAGTACGATGTTTTCCCGGAAAGATGTATCCCTTTTTCCTCCCACCGGCGCCCTCCCATGGGTGCAATGGCGGCAAAGAGGTGTCCATCGCAGGGGGCCATCAGCAGATGAATTTACTTTGTTGTTACACACCCTGTTCATATTGTGCAGCTTGTGTAGTAGGTGGGTCGCTAATTTATGTATCTAGTAGTAGTAATATGACTAGGTGGATTACTACTGTGTGAATTCTTCTTCTACGCAGTTCTCCAGGCACCCGCGCTGGAAGGGCCCGGGCAGATCGGCGACGAGAGAAAGAGTGACGCGAGACAGCCCGCCGTCCAGCCACGCAGCGGTCAAGCCAACTGCGCTTGGAGACAATGATCCGCGCACGGCGCCGGCCGCCTCAGGTGGCTCCTGGCAGCGGCGCCGCCGTCTCCTCCCCTCTCGCAGAATTGATGTCACGCCCCGCGCCGGTCTCACCTGCATCGAACCAAGCAGCCACGGGCAGGGGTTAGCCGCAGAGTGCTGCTGGCAATCCCCGCACAAGTATTCCGGCCTTGCATCCCCGCATTGGGAGGCATGCCACTCACCATGAGCAGTGTCGCCGATCTGGCCGCTGGGCACCCTCTCCAGGGGCACGGGGCGCCCAGGGGTGCTGCGGCCGCCGTTGTTGCTGCCACGCCGGCTGTGCAGCGTGCTGCTTCTGACGCTGTGCTGGCCGGCTGGTGCCGTGATGCTATGCTGCCTCGAGCCGTTGGAAGGAGCGTTGCCAGGGTTGCCATATTTCTCGCTCTGCCTCACAAGTGCGCCTGAGCTGCGCGTCTGGGGCGGCCCTTCGAGCAAGGTCAGCAATGCCTCATCCGACTGCATGTCGTCACCCCGCGCACGCCTGGTGTCATTCATGAAGTTGACGTCCTGTGCCGAGGACTGCCGTTCCATCAGGGGCTGCGGACGCGCCGCACCACTACCCCTGCCGATCACAACCCAGCAGCGTCAGAGAGCCAGTACAGCCACAAAAAACTCGGGCATGTGGGCACGTGTGATGAAGATGGAGTAGCGTGGGGCAAAGCGGAGCGCGAGGCAAGGCTGGATCACCTGGTGGATCCCGACGAGCTGCTGACACCAGAAGCGGCAGCGCGCGCAGGAGGGGCAGCATCAGCACCACCTGCCCCTGCGGCCCGGCAGCATGCCAAGCATCAAACACACACACACACACACACACACACACACACACGAGTCGGCTGCCAACCTTCCATGCGGTGGTGGACATCCGGCCATACGTGGGCACAGAACGCCAGCAGTAGCCGGAGCAGGCGCATTATATCATGTGACGAAGACACGCAGGCGTGAGCTCTGCAAGAGAAGGGAGAGGGGGGGGGGGGGGGGGGGGCTTGCCTCTGTTGAGAACTTGGATGATCTCCTGTGACACCTGCAGGTTCGGGTCCTGCTCCAAGTTCCCAGCAGGTGTGTCATGCTGGTGTATGTACGCCGCAACCAGATTGGTGGACAGCTTCTTGGCCTCGTCCAGGGGTGTGGTTCCAAAGCGGTCCCTAGCCGCGGCCAGTGCACGAGTGAGATGCCGGGCGACACCGCTGTGGAGTCGGGCCACAGGAGCACCAGCACGGGGCGGCATCGTACCGTATGTGCGGGTTGGCATTGAAGCTCAGGAGCAGCTTCACGGTGCTCAGCATGCCCTCCGCGCATGCGATATGTAGCGGCGTGCGCATGTCGTAATCGCCGCAGTTGGGGTTTGCGCCGTTCTCGAGGTACAGGCGAAGCGTGTCGATTCCGCCCCTGCGCACGAGGCACGTGGTCAGTCACTCGTCGGGATACAGGCCGAGGTTTCCCGCTCGGGTTCGCGGCGGCAATTCCAGTCAGATGTGATGGCAATATCAGGAGTGTCACGGATGGCCGCGGAAGGGGAGGGGGTGGGGGGGGGGACGCACTCAAGCACGAGGTTGCACAGCGTGCAGCCTGTGTCACGCAACAACAGCCGCGCCCCGAAGCTGCGCAGGACCTCGGCTGTCAGCGGGTGATTGTTGCTGACAGCGTCGAAGAGCGGCACACAGCCAAAGTTGTCCTTCACGTTGACCTGCGCGCCCTCCTCGGTGATCAAGTACTTGATGAGCGGCACGTGCCCGCTGGCGGCCGCCACGTGCAGCGGGCGGCGGCCATCGTAGTCGCCACTGCGAGGCGGGCGGCTGTCAGTGTTCGCCCAACCCGGAGCGATACGCGAACAAGCGAGGCAAGCCGGCGCGGGGACTCACTCGTTGATGTTGTGCTCCTGATCCTGCTGCAGCAATCTGCGAACGCCGACGACGTCGCCGATGGCTGCGGCGGAGCACAGCTTGGTCACCAGGTCCGTCTTCAGGGAGATGATATGCGACCTCACCTGTCGAGGGGGGGGGGGGGTGCAGCGCCGGCACTGAGGCATCCAACTGGAGGAAAACGCAGGCGCTCTGCGCCGACAGCGGCGGCAATGTCACGCCCCATCGCGCACCTGCTGGATGGTGTCCTTGATGGACTGCTCCTCCTGCTCGTTGTGCGGCGTGAAGTTGTCGAGCTTCATTATCAGGTTCTTGCACGCCTGGCGGTAATCGGGCTGATGCTGGACACAGATGGACTTCATTTCGGCAAACGGGACCACGAGCACGCGACACAGCGCTTTCGACCTCACGCCATGCGTCTGCATTGGGCCACACGTAGCGCGTCAGGGCGCAGCTGGGAGCGCTCATGCTCGAAGGGCAGGGGCGCCGGGGGGTTCCGTGACCGCGCTCTCGGATCATCCAATATTTTAATGTGTGGTGACCCCCCCCCCCCCCCCCCCCCCCCCCCCCCCACCGCCGCCCCGAGGAGAGGAAAACGTCATATTCATCTGGAAATGTCATAGCAGAGTCTACCGCAAACATGGCACGGAAAACCTAACATAACGCGATGGTGCGGACTGAAAATGCTTCATTGCCTGACAATCTGCAATCGACGGAAGCCGCACCTGCCGGAGGTTGCACAGCACCCCCTCGTCGCCAAACGTGCCGCCCTTTTTTATGGTCCTGACACAGTTCCGGCGTGAGTCCTCCACTTGCAGCACGCCAGCCATGACGATGTACCAGTTGTAGGAGCGCTCGCCGGCACGCATGACGAGGGTGTCGGGCTGGAAGAAGTGCAGCGTGGCGGCGTGCGTGATGCAGTTAACAAACTCCTCCGACGTGCCCTGCCGCAGGGAAACAAAACGGAGCCGTTAAAATGCGGCAGCGGCACAGGGTGCCCCGGGCCATCGCGCTCCATGCGACACAATTTTCCCATGCAGGAGTGATCACCACGAAGGGCGAGCTATTGGCGGCACGCTGCGGCTGGTGGACGTGGCTCTTGCAGAGCATGGGGCCGCACCCGCAGGACGGCAGTGCGCCGGAGTTTGCCGTAGTACAGGTGGCTCAGGATGCGGTTCCGGATGTAGGAAGGCGTGTGCTGCAGCGCGCGGTCCGTCTGCTCCGACATCTCCTGGTTGGTCTCCATCTGCTGCATGGCGATGTTCCGCAAGTCCGCGGGGATGTCCTGCAGCACCGGCACAGTACACGCGTCGGGATATCGAGTGGCAGCGGGAAATGGCGGTGGAGCCACCGGGTGCGCGATCGAGTGACGTAACGTTTGGTGTTACGCAGTGCTGGAACAAGGGGGAGCACCTTGTAAAGCAGGTATTGGTTGACCTCGGAAACCTTAGCACGAAAGTTCAGGATGTTCTGATCCAATTTGGTCGTGAGCAGCGTGATATTACCGATCACGTACGCTGTCAGGCCCATGTTGATGACCTGTGCGGGCGGCCAGCCACAGCAGGGATAAACATGTCATGCCTGGCATGGTGTTCTTGGGAATGTTATGCGCAAGTTGCGTGTGTTGACTCCTGCTCCAAAGCGAGCGACAGAAGGGAGGGGGGGGGGGGGCAGAGGGGGGCTCACCATGACGAAGATTGCAAACGTCTGCTCTGCCTCGTTTACGGGGTGCAGGTCGCCGTATCCCACGGTCGTGAAGGTTGTAATGGCCCAGTACAGGGACACGAGGTACTGCCGCCAGGGTTGCTGTTCCGCGGGGGCATCACAACGGTTAGGTCCTTGGCGGAGCAGGGAGCACAAGAGAGGGGGATTAGAAAGGGCGCGGTCGCATCGGAAAAGCGGGCGGGCTGCGCACGTCAACCATGTTTTCAATTACATCCAGCTGGTGCATCCAGCCGCTGGGATCCTGCACGATGCCGACAAACCAAAACATGCACGCCTCCATGTGCGCCACCACAGCCACCATTGTGAGCAGCTTGCCAATGACCACAAGCTCGTAGTTGATGGAGACCTGTACGCAAAGGGGGGGATGTGGAGCAGGTCAGTTTAGAATTGATGCTTTGGACGGGGCTGTAACGCTTTCACGGGCATATCAATGCAAACATTAGACACCACGCACACACCGTCTTTTCTAATTTATCTTGTAGCAAGAAAAGGCGGCGGATGCGAAGCACGCGCGTGAACGCCAGTAGCGAGACATACGGGTTTCCTGGCGAGATCAGCTCCCCGATCCTGCGGACAGGCATGCACAGGATGAGCGCACCAGGCAGGAATGAGCTAGAGCGCAGCAGGGCATCAAGCAGCTGGGCGGTGCCACACCTGTCAAAGGGGATGGCGGCAGAGAGGTCGACCCAGAAGTGGAAGCTCAGGTACCGCAGCGCGATAGACCGCCGGTGCGTGATCACGTGCCCGTTGACAGTGATCGGGGTGCAGAAGCTGACCATGACATCCAGAAGGAAAAACATGTCGACCACCCAGACTACCATGTCGATGTTGTAGGGCCGGCTCCCGTAAAACGCGCATGAAAAGGGCACCTGCGCGTTCCACCACATGACAGGGTGGTGTGAGCGGGGTGAAATGAGGTTTCTGCCATGATACAAGGAGGCATAGCGGGGAGGATGGTAGCGGAAAGGTGAGGATGACGGTAGTGTTGAAAAAAGGGTGGGTAGGCGCAGTTTGGGGGGGGGGGGGGGGGGGGGGGTGAGGGGGGGAGTGTCACCTGAAAGAGATTCCAGTAGGTGAGTATCACGGAGACTTGCCACCAGAGCAAGTAGAAGATGTTTCTCGTGTTAAAGATCAGCACCTGCCCCTCGTGCCATATCCCGCGCCCATCCTTGCGAAATAAAAAGGTGCTGTCGGGGCCTATCCCCATCTCCTCGTCCCCGCCGTCGAACGAATCGTTGTGTCCGCTGTAGCTCTGCCCCCTCACTACAGACTTCAGCCGCAGGAGCCACAACGGGAAGAGACGGGAATGGGGGAAGGGGGGGGGGGGGGGGGGGTTCAGCCTGCTCGTACTCGTACGCAAGAGCGGGCGAGTCGGGGGGCGGGAGCGGAGGCGCAGCGGGGCGGATGACGTACCGATGCCCGTTTAGCCAGCTTCCTCAGCTTGTAGATCGCGCTCATCTCTAACAGCTCAGGGCCTGTGTCGCTGTCATCGCTGAACGCCGAGAAGACGTGTGGCACCTTGGCCTCGTCTTGGCTGCCGCGGCGCCCTCGACCAGAGAAGGGATTCATTCTGCCCGCTGTGAACCCACCCCGCAAATCGCCCTCCTGGCGTGCGCAGCTCAATGGGGTGTGTATCCGGCTTCCTCCACGCGCGCCCCCCGCCGCGCGAGCAGCTGTCGCCCCGGCCGGCAGCGCAGACGAGTGTCAACACGCGAGGCAGGTGCTTTGACTGTGCTCTAAGTGGGCGTGGACCCTGACCCACGTACTGACGTACTCGCTTCCGTCACGAACCTCGCTAGACGTGTGGCATCCCGCACTGCTCGTTGCAGCCCGCACGAGTCCCCGCGTCGGCATGTCGAGGACGATATGGGATAAGCATCGGAGTACCGTAGGTACGTTTTGGAACCGTACCGTACACGTAATATGGCGGCCGCCGGCGGCGCAATCCATCACGACCGTTTGCAGCGACTACTACATTACAGTATTGCACACGCTCATCAGGGACTTCAGGGTGCAGTCGCGTACGGGTACCGCCAGCAGCAGTAGTTTCGTGGCAGTTTCCATACATGTGCATCACCCAGAACATACTACAGGCGTCAAAAATAGTGAACGGGCTTTGAACAGCTCAACTTCAATTCGGTGTTCCACGCGGTAGCGAACGGCTCTCGCTACAGCGAGCCGTTCGGTAGCGACTACCTGTACCGGGTTCATCAACGGGGTTCATCAGGGGTGGTCCATAATGTTGTCGCGTAGTGTATTTTATCTCGTTGATGCTTATGCCTGGTTCCTGGTTCCTGGTACGAGGACAGGTATTTGTACGCAGCAGCAGTCACGTGCTGGCCAAATGTTACAATAAAGGTATCACGCACCGCCAGCCCTGTCGACATCGCACACCGGTTAGCGACTATACTCGGCTTGGTTACATCTGGGAAAGCGTCGTCATCGCACACCCGTTCCGTCAGGTGTTTAAAAAGCGGGGGATCCAAAGTACTTTGCTTCAGCCCCGCGAAACTCCTCTGCATATTTTAAAATCCGAGACACCTCGCGGTATCTTTGTGGCAGTGTTTTTAGACGGTGTTATAACAGTGTAGGAAATTCTATCATTGGCCTTATAATTTATTGTATAATGTTTTATTGGCAATTTGCCTGTTGACGGAGCGTCACCTGGCTAGTCGCCTACGACCCAGGGCTTTCCTTAACACTAGCGCTTTCCTTAACACCGCTCATTCGATCGCTGCCGAAATAACGGCCGTCGCAGATGAGACGCTGCTGCTGCAAATCTGTTGCCAGTCCTGTCCCGGGCGCATTCAAAAACCTCGCGGCAACGAGGACCAACACGGTTCAAATTAACCCCACATGGTTATATCGACGCACGTGCGTCCCACGTGCGGGTTCATGATTCCCGTATCCCGTTTATATGAGAAGTGGTGCGAACAACTAATCCTAACGAAGTAAAGCACAGAAACCCACATCGGCCAAACCTGAAATTCACCGGGTCGACCCGCATGGAATCCCGTTGATGGGTATCCGGTATTCCGGTACTGCAAGGATTCATCTAAACGAAATCCGGTTCCGCCGTCACCTGTCGCGCGCACGGCGGGGGCTGTTGCAGCGGGTCTCAGCTTGCGTGCATGGTACCCTGGGCGGTATTCTCTCTGCCGGTGTGCAGATGGCCAAGTCTGATGGGTGTGCTCGTGCCCACTCTGCGTCTTCTCATGTTACTGCTTCCACCCCGCAGTCGCTGTAGAGGACCTTTCTGATTGCCTTTTATTTTGGTGATTTCCGATATCGCCTTCTGCTGCTAGCTCATGTAAATGTACGACGAAATCGGGCGGGGTTGTCAACTTGTCATTTAACAGTACTACACGGATGTACTAAACAAGGATTTACAACAATGTGCGAACTGTATATTTTAAAAACAGAAGCATACAAGTAGTAAGGATTATACAATTTATGCTTTGTATGTACGACTACGCGCAGCCAGGAATAATTGGTGCGAATCGAACCGTATAAAAGGATAAGGGCCCAGCCTCCTTTTCTCAAAGCGGCGCGAAGCCGCTATTCTTAGATTGCTACGCCAGAAAATATATGTTTATTACATAAGGGCTTTCACACAAGCGCACTACAAACAGAACCAACAGCTACTATGAAAGGTTGCCAGCAAAAGAAAATATGTAGCGACTATATAGTCGCTATAGCGACTATGCACGCTCGCGATTTGCGGGGCGTAGCATAAGGAATATTTATATTTTGTACGATACTGATGATGGGTTTGTATATCGTACTCGAACCGTGCGGATAGCCAGTGTGTCGGATGTGGAACATGCTGTTTTCGATCGTCGTCGAACCCGCGACGCCATCCCCCCCCCCCACCCCCCCCCAAAAACTGTCAGACATTATTGTTAACCAGGAATTCTAATTCTGACTGCCAGAACAACCTGTGTTGCTGCTGCATAATCACAATTGTGTAACATTTGCCTCCTTCAGCGTGCAGGGGGAGTGCATGACGAGCGGGCAGGCCGCCAACCATACCATCAACTGCAGCAGTGTTGATGTTATCAGAGCACACGCACGACGGGTACTGTGGCCAACGGGCTCGTCTCACAGACATGGCCCCACCCCAGGCAACACCCCTGCTACCCCCTTGCCGGCAAGCCTCCATATACGCTCATGACGCCCCCCCACCCCTCCTTCTCCCCCTGGCGTGCCCATATTCCCCACACGACGGCTGCCATACGACGCTCGCTGCTATGCGGTGATCTTTAAATAAGCGCATGGGATGCAGGCAAGGCCGAATTTGCCAAAGCGGAGGCGCGATAGAGCCCGCACGCAGGTAGGCTGCGGACGACAACACGCTGTTGTGCAGGTAAAGCGTCGCCGGCCCGCTCCTGCGCGGGTTCGCGCCGTTACTTGTTGCCGCCGGTGAGCATCGCCCAGAACTGGCCGGCGTCCTCCTTCTTGGGCGCCTCTTGCCCAGATGCGGGCTCCCGGCTGGCGCTGGGCTTGCCGTTGCCGCCGAGGAGCGCCGCCGAGGGCGGAGGCGGCGGAGGCATGGCGCCGCCCATGCGAGCTGCGCCGCCCTCCAGCACCGAGGCGTGGCTGGCGCCCGCCGGCAGCGGAGGCAGGTCCGCCGCGGGCGGTGGTAGGGGCGGCGCCTGCTCCACCGCCGCCTGGTGCTGCTGGCGGAGCTTGTCCCAGATGTCGCCCAGGCCCGAAGCGGCGGGCGGCGGAGGGACCGCTGGCGGCGGCGGGGGAGGAGGCGCCAGCGCCCCCGCCGCCGGCTTGGGGGGCCCCCGATGCCCAGCAGCCCCTGCAGCGCGACGGTGGCGGCATTGATGGACGCCTCGGTTTTGTCGGCGGCAGCAGCGGGCGGGGGGTGGCCGGCGCCGGGCTCCCCTGCAGCTGCGCCAGCAGGTTCTGCCCCGCCTGGCGGCCCCCCTCAGCGGCCGGTGTGGCCGCCGCCTTGCCGGCCCGCTTGCTCCTGGGCGCCTTCTTGGCGCTCCCCTGGAGCTGCGCCAGCAGGCTCTGCCCCGCCTGGACGCCCTCGGCAGCCTGGCCCTGGGAGGCCGGCGGTGCCGGTGCCGCTGCCGCTGGGGCTGCCTCGGCCTGCGCCAGCGCGTTGGCAATGGCCGCCAGGGCATCGTCCAGAAGGGCGCTCGTGCCGGGTGAGGGCGACCCATCCTGCGCCCGCACCAGCCATGTACGTCAGCCAGCAGGCGCCAATGTCGAGGTGTCGCTCGCAGTTCATGCTTGGAGCCGTGGCAGCTGCTTTCCCATGGTTGATAGGTTTACAAATAGTTTCTTAATCAGGCAAGAGATCGCACAAGCAGTAGTGCCGCGACGGAGCAGAGAGCGAGTGGTGCCGAGCATGCAGTGGCTGGCACGCAAGAAAGGGTACGGAGCGCATGCGCGGCGGGGGCGGCCACCTTGAGCTCCGCCACCAGCGCCTGCCCAGAGGCGTGCCACTGCTGCAGGCGCTCCTGGATGGGCGTGCCCCTTGCTGCCATGCCCGCCGGCGGGGGCGCGCCCAGGCCGCCCGAGGGAGCCCCCGGCGGCGGCAGCCCACGCCCGCGGCCCATGGTGAAGCCGCGCCCGCCGTTCTCCGCGCCCTCCGGCATCTTCGGCACCCGCGGCGCCCGCTTCTCCGGGGTCCCCGTGCGCATGGGCACCTGCTTCTCGGGCGCCGGCGCCGACGCGGCCGGGGCAGCCGGCGCGGGGGCGGCGGGCGCCGCGGCCCTGGCGGGGCGCTGCATCAGGATGCTGCTGGCGCCCGCGTCCTTGCCGGCGCCGCCCTTGCGGGCGCCTGGCGGCTTGGACAGGTTGAGCAGCATGTTGTGCAGGAAGACGCCCCCGCGCTTTCCGAGGCAGCGGCCGTGCAGGTCCGTGCCGTTGGGGACCTCCACCTGCC
This sequence comes from Tetraselmis striata, assembly GCA_006384855.1. Classification (NCBI taxonomy): domain Eukaryota; kingdom Viridiplantae; phylum Chlorophyta; class Chlorodendrophyceae; order Chlorodendrales; family Chlorodendraceae; genus Tetraselmis; species Tetraselmis striata. The sequence goes on along the minus strand of VCJN01003400.1, from coordinate 4,698 downwards.
GCGCGCATCACGGCCGATTAGCGAGGGACGACAAGGCCTCCGCCTCATCGGCCACCGGACCGCCACCGCCGCTCACTCCGCCGCAGTGCGCCGAGGCGGTACCAACACAGCGCGAGTCAACGGTGCAAACCCCTCTTATGCGCCCATCAATGGGTGCTGAGCGGTGTTGCTGACAGCTACCCGTAGTCTAGCAGCACGGGGGCGAATGGCGGCACGTCCGCCTACATGATATAAAAACCCTACTACCCTAGCCGTGCCGCCCCTCATTGGGGAACGGGCGACCCGCTAAGGCACGGCGGCTGTCCCTCCCTCCGAGGAGGTGTGTGGGGATGGCAAGGGGCGCGGGCGCAGGGGCGCGGGGATGAGGGACGGGCGGCAGGCCCGCCGCACGTCGAACATCACTTCCACGGCGTCGTCGATGACGCCCACTACGCAGCCAGTGGAGCCAAACTCGGGGCCGTCGCCGCCGCCGTTGAACGCGACACGGTCGCCCAGCTCAAACACGCCGCCGGCCAGCTCCATGAGGGGGTCGCCCTTGGACAGCGGCGGCAGCAGCAGCGCCGGGGTGCAGCCCTCCAGGACCACCGGCTGCGGGGGCTTGGCGGGCCGCGGCGGCGTGGCCGCCTGCACGGCGCGCACCGCCGCTTCCGAGGCAACCTGCGCAGCGTTGTGCGCCATTTACCTCGGGCCGCAAATCACCCCAAACAGTGGCTTGTTTCACACCGTCGCTCCAGGAAGGTACTCCGTGGTATGCTTGCGGGGTTATTCTGGTATAACTATGAGTCAACATGATTCTTCGTTATTTGCAGGAGGTTTGTAAACACTGAAGTATCGCCAACTCAAAGCGCCGCTGCGGTCAGCCTCTCGCCAATCAGCCGAAGATCATGCATACATCAATGGCGCAGGAAGGAGGGCGGGAGATAGGGGCGCGTGAGTGCATGCCTGTGTGGTGGTCTTGACCAGGGGGCGGGACGCAGTTGGCAGCGACTTGAGCCACCTGTGGACTTCTTGCACGTGCTCCGCCTGCGCCGGAGAGGCCACATGCGGCCATCGCCGATGAGCGCATTGTCCATCGAACCCGAAAGGCAGGCCTCATGCCGCGGGGACGGAGACCACCACCCTTCTGGACAGTTGTATGAGCACCCGTCCCGGCGCTCACCCTCACAGCCGGCTCCTCCTCCGGGAACGCATCCTTGACATTGTAGTTGAACTCCTCGGGGTTGTCCTCCAGCATCTTGATCACCCACGGGAAGCGCTTCTTGTACTCCTGCAGGACCCCCACAAACGCGTGGCTGCGAGCAATGGCCGGGAAGAGGGGCCGGGAGCCGCAGCGCGGGGGGGGGGGGGGGGGGGGGGGGTTTGTTCAGCGGCACTGCTTGGGTCTCGCTGCAGCACATGCGGCGCCGTGCATGCCCGCACCTTAAGCCATCCGCTGAACGTCACTCAGAGCTTGCTGCGAGCGAGCCGGTTCATTGGTATAGTGATAGTATCAAGGGTGGTGGTAACGGTGATGTCGGCAGGGGCGGAGATAGTGGTGCATGCAAATCCATGGGCAGGCGGAGGGGGGGGCATGGTGTTGGCGCAGCGTGTTCACCTGTAGACCCAGCCAAAGCCCGAGGGCGCCGGCTTGCAGAACTCGGGCACGCACAGGCTGTTGCGGCCATCCTTGACGGCCAGCCCGATGTCGACGCGGTCCCCGCGGTCGGGGCCGACCTTTATCCACAGGTTGCCGGTGAGCATTCCCAGCGAGCGCGGGCCGAGCTTCAGCGAGCGAGCCACCTGCGGCGGCAAACAGCAGGGGAGCTCATCACAGGTCCTGGGACACGGGACTTGCAGCATGTTGACTACTTGTAACGCACAGCAGGTGGGCATATTGATCGCAGGAGTGCCGCAGCTATTTGAAACTAACATATGTAATGGCACGAAATGACCCCGCCGTGCCTGTACAGGGGGAGGGGGGGGGGGGGGGGGGCAGGCGGCACATCGAGCCATGACGAACCTGCCCGCTGGGCACAAAGGACGTGTTGATGTCCTTCATGATGCGCTTTGATGCGGCTGCCGCGGAGGCTGGCATGCCCGTCATGGCTAGGCTGATGCGGAAGGTGCCGCCTGCCTGCGACTGGATCTGCAGTGAGTGCAAGCATGGTCCCCGGGGAGGCGGAGGGAGACCGGAGTGAGGGGATGTCAATGGCCTGGGGCAGCCCCGATTGCGCACATGCTGACCGCCAGACTGCACGCCAGATGGACATTGACTGCTACCATACAGCTTTGAAGATGCGCGCGCGACTAATGCACTGGGCGATACCGCACCGCCTGGGCCAGCGGCGCCGGCAGTGTTGGTAGGTGTGCGCGGGGCGGAGGGGCATGAGGGGCATGCAGCACCTTCTGCCCCTTGTGATCCAGGCCAGACGCAGTAGAGTCCAGCACGGTCGCCACCGCGCCGTAGTACTTGGAGCCGAGGAAGAGCGCCTTGTCGCCCGGGGAGAGTCGGGCGATGCTCTCGCTGCGAGCCGCCACGAGCGCCTCGGGCTCGAACCGCAGGTCGGGAGCGGGGTGACGGCGGAGGGCCATCTGACAGCGGCGAGAGGAATGCCCGGTCAGCACCCGGGACAAAGAGCAGATAGAAGGCGGGCAGTGCGGAACCATGGCGAGCGGCGGCCTTGATACCTGGAGCGGGAAGCGGAGCTCTTTCTCGGCAAAGCGCTTCTCAATGGTGCCATCCGGCTGCACACTCAGTCCCTCGAGCGGCCGCACATGCAGCACAAGCTTGCACTCCTCGATGTCGATGCCCTGCCAAGGAAGAGCGGCGCGATGCTCAGGCCAGCTATCAGCCACCAGCACTCCGGCGGCAGCACCCCGGCCAGGGCGCCCACCTTTTTAAGGAAGTCGTTCTTCATGATGGACGCGCCGATTGCCCAGTCGGAGCGGTCCTTGTCGCTGTGGGTGGATGCCCCCTTGCTGCGGACAGTGCTCACGATGTCCGACACGGCCGGTGACCTCCGCTTCCTGGTACATTACACACCACAGCCACTGGTTGGCCTCCGCAGGGGCTGCCATGGTTGGCTACGACGTTCTTCCAATTCTATACAAAACTCTTCACATGTTTGTGGCGCCCAACCAGAACCAGTGGCAGACAGACAGGCAAAGAGAAGGGGGAAGGGGGGGGGGGGGGGGGGGAGACCAAAGTGGCTGCCGCACACCACCATCAACACCGCAACCAGTGAATTAGAGGCCAGGAGGGTTGCGGCGGCAGTTAGGTGATATTGTTCTGGCGCCGTCATGGCCCACATTTGCCTCCTTGATACTGTAACGGCGTGCTGGATTCGACATATGATATTAATTTCAACGACCTCGCACAGACAGAAGGCATTATATTCCTGGAAATCTATCAGAATATACCACGGATATAGCAAAGAATATCCGACGTTATTGAGTAAACCAATTTTTAATGTCATGTATGGGTTCCACAAACCAATTCGAATGGTGTGGTAGGCACCGGCCGGCCACACCTTGAGAAAGGGCCACTCAATGTAGCAGCGCTCCCCCAGGATCACGGCTGCCACCGCGTCCGGCTTGAGCTCCTCCGCCGGCGCCGAGCAGCGCAGCACCAGGCTCTCGCGCTTGGACGACTGGCTGAAGACCTGCACGCCCACGCGGTCCAGCCGCGAGGTGGCCTTCAGCGTCTTGAGCGTGGGGTAGCCCGGGATGCCGCCCTTGTCGCCGGTGCGCGTGGCCTCGTGCAGGACGGGGATGAAGCCAAAGGCGCCTGCGTGTGAGGGCACAGCAGATGGTGTGAGCGAGCGCCGGGACGAAGTGCAGTTGCGCCAGGTGTATATGATAGCATCTGCCGTGGCGTGGTTATCTCGATCTTGTGACTGCACGGCGCGGAGGATCCCACCGTGGGGCGGGGGCGTCTTCACCTGCGGGCAGCGGAGGCGGCGGGTCCTTCTTCTGACAGCGGCTGTTGCAGTTCTCGACACTGGCGAGGCGGCCTGGCAACGTGGAGGTGAGAAAAGACTTGTCCTTCGAGTCCTGATCGGGCAAAAAGGGGGGGGGGGGGGGGGGGGCATCCGTCAGTCACGGGGGCATGCGATGGCGTGATCCTGTTTTGGGGCAACCGTCTGCGCTGGATGCGTGCGTGCCTTCTGGTGGCGGAAGATAAGCATCGGGCCGAGCTTGTTCTGGTCCTCCTCCTCCTTGGTCAGCCCCTTGACGAGCGCGTCAGCCGCCAGGAGGCGCTCTTCCTCAATAAAGTTGATCAGGATCACAGCCTGCAGCAGCAGTGGGAGTACCAGCGGGTGTCAGCCGCTGCCGCAGATGCGCCCCCAGGCAAGTGTTCCGCGCAAGAGGGGCAGCCAGGCGCTGGCCCTCGCCCACCTCCCAGTCGGAGCGCTTGCCCTCAAAGTCGACCTCAAAGTCGGTGGGGTAAAAGTCGAGGATGGGGCTGCTCTTCTCCGTGAAGAGCCAGTGGTAGGGCTTCGGCAGGTGCTTGCAGCTGGCGGCGGGGAGCACCGCCAGGAGCTGCTGGAACGGCAGGAACGGCTTGCCGAGCGAGAACTTGACGTTGATGGACTTGAGATCCACGGCATCGGACGCGCACGGCGCATAGTGGAAGGGGTAATACCTGGCAATGAGGCGACACGGGACATCAGATCCAGGGCTGCGGACGCATAGCCGGGTAAGGACCCGCATGTTCAG
>VCJN01003399.1:0-21906 GCA_006384855.1 Tetraselmis striata | reverse complement strand
CCTGGCGCTGCAGCTCGCGGACGCTGGCGCCCCCACGCCCTCAGATGCCTCCAGCTCCCTGAGCGCCAGTGATGACGGCAGCTGGCTGGGTGCACACACGGGGGAGTGGGCAGGCGAGGAGGGGGAGCTGCCGGCGAGTGGTGGCGGTGATGCGTCGCTGATGCCAGGGCCGCAACACCTGGGCAGTCCGTCGCGGCGGCGGCCTATGAACTTCCTCGCCAGCAGCCTGGAGGGGCTGGGCGCAGGCAAGCGCCCCCCCCCCCCCCCCCCCATATAAAGGCTCTTCATGTCACACGACTGCTGCTCCCCCTCCTACTGCCACCCGTCCTCCCTGGGTTATAAGGAAAGCACCCCAGCGACAAGAGCGACGAGATGCTCCCTGCTATTACAGTGTATCACATTGAAGATTTCTAGCAAAATAAATAAATAAATACTAATAATAGCTATATTACTAATTTGATTCTACGTATTATCATTTTTTATTGAATAAGAGTGACAAAAGTAATATTAATTCACATGGTATTAAGAATGATGATAATTATAATAAGGATACTAATGATGATAATAACAAGAACAACAATAATGACTATAATAATAAATGTAAATTATTATCATTATTGATACTAATTATGATGTAATTGATATTCGTTGATGCCGGGTCCAGGTTTGTCCAGTAGGATTGCAAGAGTCCGTTTCATAGTCCAAAGGATGGAGCTTGATTTCGCCAATAGCAGGTCATGAAACTCACAATTGCCATGTTCCTTGCGGTCTGGTGGCGGCGGGCACAGCGGGGCCTGCGGCGCCAGTCAGGTGACTGCATTGCTCGCCAACATGCGGAGGTTTCCTTCTAAATGACCTTGCCGGCACGCTGCTGCTACATGTAGGCAGCCTCTCTCTGCACGGCAGCGCGCAGGACTGGCTCAGCGCGGGCTCGGAGCGCCGCTCCGTCGCTAAGCAGTCGCTCGCGGCGCGCCTAGGCCGCTGGAACTCGGGTGGCGCCGAGCGCACCGAGGAGCCGACGGCGCTGCGGGAGTCGTGGGAGAAGTTGCATGACAGGTGCGCGCTCGTGCGGCTTTCTGCTCCCTCTGTATGGTTATATATGTTGTTTATATATATATGAACATGAATATACCTACACCTACAAAGTGGATGGTGAAGCTTGGTGCGCGTGTCTCTGACTTGCCTCGCTTTGCGTGCCCACAGGCCTGGTGCCCCGACTGAGGAGCCTCAACGACCCACAGCACCCGGCAAGCAGCGCATGAGCGTGGCGCTGTGGGGTGGCAGCCACCGCTCGCGCGACGCGGAGGAGGGCGACCTGAGCACACAGGCGCAGCAGCTGGCGAGGCATGTTTACGAGGCGGAGGACGGCGCGCAGGTGGGCGGCGCTGCTTCCCATCCTTATCCCTGGCACTGATTCCCATCCTTATTCCATCCTGGCACTGATTCCCATCCTTATCCCATCGTTATCCGCTGGTCTAACTGGCTGCCTCTTTCACGCCGCATGCGCCTGTTTGGCGGGGGAGAGGGAGCCAGGAAGGGGGGGGGTGCTGAGCGCATTATGACGTGCAGGCCCTCCGGCTCAGTGGCGCGCTCAACTCGTGGCGGCAGCTTGACGCGGTTCGCGAGCTGTGCGGCGTGCTGCCGGGGCTGGTGCAACTCAGCCTTGATGGCAACTCGCTGGGCGAGGAGTGCGCCGGCGCGCTGGGGAAGCTGCTGCGCGTCATCGGCGCGGCTGGGCGGCCGCTCGCCGCGCTGGACCTGCACAACAACCGCCTCGGCCCCAAAGCGGCGGCGGTGCGGCCCGCGCCCCTGCTGCCGGCCCTGTCTGCGCCGTGTGCTGCTCGGTTTTGCCCGCCGTAGTCAGGACTTAGCGACACTCTCACGGCTGAACCCTGCTGTCCGTAGGGGAACAGGTAGCCCGTGATTCATTGGATTCGGCGGTAATGTTGTCTTTACCCCCCTGAAAGGATAAATAGGTCAATCACGGCGGAAACGGATTGTATTCGCCACGCGTGTTAATACAATTGAACATACTCTTGCCCGCGTTTACTGTTTGGAAGCCCCTTAGCGGAGCTGTCTAAACTTCCTGGGTATACATGGCCACATTATACATTTTCGTTTGCATGGTAGATAGCAATTATTTTAGATGAAAATGAAATGAATGCATGCTGTGGTCAAATATATGGAACACTCGTCTGATGCACCGCAAAAGCCCAGCTGATAGTAACTGTGCGGCGGGAGCTGACTAAACTGCCTTATTATGGGCACATTTCTCCGCCAACGCGGGTCGCTGAGATGGCGATGCCCCCCCTCCCCCCACTGCCCCCACTCCTCACCCCTCCCCGGCCTCCTCCCGTGGCCGCGCAGATGCTGGCATCGCTGCTGGGGGGCAAGAGCCCGGTGCTCGCGGTGCAGCAGCTCCACATCGGCGTCAACCCGCTCGGCGACCGCGCGGCGCGGATCCTGGCCGACAGCCTCTGCGGCGCGCAGGTGCGCAGCGCCCTGCCCCGCATCGCACCACCGCGCACCCGCCGCGGCGTTCGCTATTGATGTACGTGCGTTGCTGTGGATATGCGATTGTTCCGTCTGTCGCTTGGTTCCTGTGCCTGTCGGTGTGTACTTTAAAATGTAGCCAGCCTGTGCCTTGCCACGGCAACGAACTAAAACAACGGCAGTAATTTCGAGCCGGGCATCGGGCGCCTTCGCGGCTAGATCCTGCCCGGCGCGGCCCTGCTGCATAAAATTCGAAGTTGCGACAATGTCGGGCCTTTAATTCTCAATAAATCAATCTCAGTGAAAATTAATTTGAAAATATTCCGGTATATTTCAGATTCAGCGTGTATACCGCAATTTCGCAAGATGCCACGTCAAGGGTTTCACTGGTGCCAGTCCTGCCTGTTTCGGGGGCGAAAAACAATGCCACGCCGATATCATCACATAATGCAAAAACTCGGGGTGAATTGTACCGCACAGCCCGACTGCTGCCGACTATGGAAAAGTGGCGCTCGCTCACAGCTTCGGCTGGGCATGGCAGGTGCTGCAGCGGCTGGACCTCTCCGAGACCGGCCTTACCTACGCGAGCGTGGACGCGCTCGCGCGCCTGGTGTCGCCCGGCGCCGGGCCACCGCTCGCGGCGCTCTGCCTGGCGGGCAACCGCCTCGGGGGGCGCGGCGGGCGCGCGCTGGCGGCCGCCCTGGCGGGAAACGCGGAGCTGCAGCAGCTGGACGTGTCGCACGCGGGGCTGGGCGACGAGGGCGCCGCGGCGATCGCGCTCGCGCTGCTGCGGAACGACAATCTCATGGACCTGGACCTCGCCGCCAACCAGGTGCGGCACTGTAGTGTCGATTGTCCACACGGTATTTCGCACACGGCAAGCAACCGCTTTGTTGACGATTCACCGTCCAGTTTGATTCCGCTCCAGTTTGACACCGCTCGATTCTTTCGTTTGCCGGTCGTCTTTAGAGTCATATACGTGGGCACGGCCGCATATTGTTTTTGAATCTGGATCGGACCTCGGAACTTTCAACCACAGATCCTTACGCACAAGCAAGTATAAGGAAAGTAGGACACGGGTTGTTTTATAAGGCTGACCAACTCTGGGCGATTACTTGATGCATTATTCGATGCATTCCATTTATGAAGTGGCGAGTTACCAAAAATAATTCTTTCTACAGTTGTTGGTGTTGCGCGACCCCGGTAGGCGCTCGAGTTAGGAGATTCACAACACAGTTGTGGACTTATTACTGACTACATTCGGCGATGCGTCCCGTGAGTATGTGACTTGAACGCCAATGCGCGGCTGCGAAACAGGCCCCTCATCGCCCCTCGCTCCAGGCGTGATGTCTAGCCGCGCGATGCTGATTGCACGGGCTTGGTCTGATGGCGGCGCTGCTCTTGGTGCAGGTGGGGTTTGGCACCTGCGAGGTGTTGGCCTATGCGCTGCCTGCCAACGGCCGCCGCGGTCGCGGGCTGGTGCGGCTCGGGCTGGCCGACAACCCGCTGGGTTGCGCAGGCGCAGCGCTGCTGCTTCGCGCCGCCGCGGCGCCAGCCTGCACCCTCATGGAGCTGGGCCTCGAGGCGGTGTCCTTCCTGGAGGTGGGCGTGCCGGGCGGCAAGGAGGCCAAGCCGGCCCCTGCGGCGCCCAAGCCTGCGCGCAAGCCTGCGTCTGCCGCGGCACGCCGGCCATCCGCCACCGCCAAGGCCGCCAAGCCGCCCAGGGGCACAAGTGCAGCTACGAAGGAACGCAAGGCAGCACCCCCGAAAAGACTGGCCTCCGCGCCGCCGGCCAGGTCACCCCCTCCCCTCCTCTGAAAAAGGGGGAACGCTACATGCTCCAGGGATGTAGTATTTGAGGTGTATGCATAGCCTCCTCTACACCGACTGTCACACACCACAAACACCGCGCAACATGAGTGCCCGCCTTCCTCTCGCATGTGAGGCCGTCAACATGTACGGGGGAAGATGGCCCGCCCAACGTCGTCCGGCAGCGGGCCGTCCCTGTGGCCACATGTGTACCTCGCCCTTTGTCGGTTATCAGGGAATTTATCAATAAGATGGCACGCGCGTAGTGGTTGCTACGTAGGGCCTTTTTGGCAGGTTGCATTGTGTGTGGCACGGTGTGTGGGCTAAGGTGCTGTATGTACGGGTACACATTTGTGATCTGGTATATTTGTGTTCTGCTGAGTATATATTCTACTACGGCATAGTACATCATTGGTGGAGTAGTGTATGCTATGTTTTGAGAATCGATCTGCTTGGGATGTTTTGAGAATCGATCTTTGCGGGGATGTTTTGAGAATCGATCTGCTCATAAGCATGAATTTGTGGATCAGTGTATTCATCTGTTTGAGATTCGTCGATTGCCACTTTATTCCAGAGCGCTGAACGTTTGAGCATTGTTCGATGTCAGCGTGGGGGGTTTGGGGCTTGAAATAGTTTTGTGAAATGGTGTATGATTTTTATATTTCTGGGATGGTGTATGATTTTCATGTTGCCATTATTATATATCAGCATTGACAGCCTGCCCTTGGTTTTGTTGTGGTTGTGCCATGGCTTTGGGGCTCCTTCCCGCCCTTCTTGTCCCTAAGCGTTTGCCCTGCGTGCGCCGCTTCATGTGCACAGGCCGCGCCCCATGAGCGCCGTGGCGCCCGGCACGCAGACCACTGCCGCCGCCGGCCCCAGCAGCGCCGCGGCTGGCCTGGAAGCGGTGCGAGTGCGGTCGGGGCTGCACGCCCTGGAGCTGGCCAGTGCCTGGGACCGCGTGCGCGCGATGCGGATGCTGGATGCCGTTGCGGGTGCGCCCTAAGGATAACTCCTTACACTCCAAGTTTACAACGGTCTGCATTCCTCGCAAACCGTCTGGAGTGTCCACTGGGGCACCATTCCCAATGCTCCAACACCATATTAGACTCGGCGTTACCGACGGCCGGTACTGTGATGGCCGCGTTCATTTGCGAGTACCTTAATATATACTACCGTAAGTAGGTACTACAGCACATCGAATTAGATCGAAAATTAAAAAAACGGCAGCACGGTATACCGGTAAAATCTTCTAGGGTGCCTTTTAAACATCTATCGGCCGCTTTTTCACGGACCTCCGGTTCTCATCCCAAGATGAACTGCGTAACATACTATTTGTGAAATATTAGTACTTACAACAAAACCGGAGGGTTCCCAGTCAAATCTTACCCGGCATAAATGTGCACTCCACTAATTAGACAGAGGTCTACTGTGGCGGGTTATTTAGTTTGTACTCAAATTAAAATAAGTGATGCACTGCACTAAGTACTAAAAGCGCTTTGCGAGCACGAGACAGTGAGATATCGGAGTATCTTCAGGAACGCCGTGGATAAAAAATTCCCTTCTTTTTCATCCAGCGAAGCGTCGATTTTTCGGCGGTGAGCTTTATTGCCGTACGGGTACCCGTATAGTGCTGCAGCGGATCGGGCCTATAGGTGCATGACTTAAGCGCTTATCTACTGGCACGTACTACTAAGTACTATAATCCACCCACCCACCCGCCCACCCGCCCACCCGCCCACCCACCCACGGTCCTTAATTACACAGCCGTCCGATTACGATCTCACGTTTGGGAGGTACTGGTACTGGTACTCGCTACTTGCTGCTGGTAATGGAAAAAAAAACTGGTACTTCAAAGCGCTGGCAATGCAAACGCTCGCTGCTGGTACTTCAAAGCGCTGGCAATGCAATTCATGGAACTGTAGGCCAGTGATATAGAACCCGTTCTTTTACAATTTTCTGAAAAATTGACGCATCGCTGATTCAACTGTCAAGTTACTTCATATATATATCCAACGATTCAGATACCTCCCGTAACCTTCCGCAGCATATGCATGTCTTCGCGGCGTCACCCATGGAATGCTACTGCTCCGAAACCATCCTCAACGACGTTGTCTATGCAAACACCGCCATTGATCTTGCTGTACTATCTGCTGCCGATACATCCATCCCATGCCGCACTGAATACGGTACGCGTACGTCCACTGCGCACGATACTCGTTCTCCGTTGGGCGAGGAAATTGGCAAGGCAGACATCAGCGTGCATGTTTATTGTTGCCGTACGCTGGTAGGACGGCCTATCAATGACGGTTTGGCATAGCAGCGCCCAAGCAACACCAATTGGAGTATACATACCCCCCTCCCCACTACCATCACCACCACCACTACCCCCACTCTCTCCTCCCCCCCCCCCCTTCGTCTCACTGATTGCTGATGTCCACCCACCCCCTTGCTGCTCTCCCAGACGGCGGCGGTACCCTGCGCGGCGTGATGCTGGACGGCAAGCGCGTGCGACGTGAAGGCGGCTGGGAGGAGTGGGCCACCGCTCCGGGGGACAGCCTGCCCGCGGAGGGCCGTCTGGAGCTCGAGTTCCGGGCGCTGGCGGGCGCTGCGGAGGCGGAGGGGGACGGGGGCGGCCGGGCGGACGCCGCCGCCAAATTCATGGGCATGCGCGAGCAGCTGGTGGCCAGCCTGTGCGAGACGCTGAGCGGCGTGGGCTCGCTGGACGAGTGGCGGCTTCAGCTGGTGCGCATGCTGTCGGCGGCGGGGCTGCAGGCGAGCGTAAACCAGGCGCTGCAGATGCTGGCCGCCTTTGGCACCGCCATGGGCATGGGCAACGAGCGCGGGCAGGTACGCCATGGCCCGCCACCCCTGCCGCCCTCTCTGCTTGTGTGGTTGCTGGCGAAAGCATTTTTCATGGTAAAGAGAAGGAGGTATCTCAAGGGCGGCGCTGCCTCTGGTGTTTGAGGACCCCCCCCCCACCCCCGATGGGGCCTTATAAAATCGTACTGATCAAATAGTTATGAAGTTAATTGAATTTGTTGTAACAATTTTAGTATTCTCAAACAACTGAAGCCTCTTGTCTTAGAACCACCACTACATACCACCTTTGTCTTTGTGTCTCCAAGGTGGAGACTATCTCACTGGCTCCGAAACCAGTGAGACCGTCTCCACCTTGTAGACTCAAAGACAAAGGTGGTGTGCAGTGGTGGTGCAAAGACAAGAGGCTTCAGTTGTTTGAAAATAAAAGCTCTTTGGCCCGGTCGGGGGGGGGGGGGGGGGTGGGGTGCATTGAATGCCACTACCAGGCGTGCCCACTGGTACGAGTACTACTACGCGTCTCGGAGGATACCAGTGTGCCAGCAGCTGGACGGTACGAATATACTCACCATCTGATCTCCTTTGAAGTGCCGAGGTGGATCTAATGGTATGCATCCGTAGGTGCCAGCCTAATAATCGCCCTACCTGGAGCGACTTTCCCATTTGGTCAATATGTATAAATGAAAATTTTGTTTTCGATTATGTAAACCCTTCCCAAAAGCGTATTCATAATGATAAAGCCTTGTATATGTATATTAATCCAAGATAACATCCTCCCTGTACATGTATAATATTTGTACAATATTATATAACATAAGGCGGTTAGGTTCTCCAGCCCCATAATTTATTGATTATTGAGACCATTGCTGACTGGTATGCACTTTGTGGTGATGCCGCGGGGAAATGATAAGTACTAGTTGAAATTATACACTTTGGCACAAATAGTACCGAATGAATGTGGACTAGTTTCAAACACCGCCATATTGATGGTTTAGCTACCCCATATGCGGCAGCCTTTCCGATACCACGTCCGATTGCTCCGTCGGATTCATATGTCTTTCCTCGACCTTTTACATTCGAGATATTGTGCGGCGCAGTGGATTGTACGATGTCGGCCCTACTAAATCTTATATTGTTGTTATGCTGCTGCTTTTCCTGTCCGTGTGACTGAGCGCCCCACCCCCCCTTGTCGCGCCCCCCGCAGGCAGCGGCGGCGCTGGCAGAGAACGTGGGCGACGAGAAGCGCACCCTGCTCGTCGAACTGCTGGACGAGGTGCTGCTGCCCACCGAGACGGCCGCGGTGCGCGCTCACCTGACCCGACTTGAGGAGGCGGCGCGCTTGGAGGCGGAGCGCCAGGCGGCGCTGGCGGCTGCGGCCGAGGAGGCGGAGGCCGCCCAGCCGACGCGGGCTCGGGCCGCTGCGCCAGCCAGAGGTACCAAAAACTCCAGTGATTCCCACTTCCCTCTTATAATGGTGTCCTCATCCTTGTTAGTGCGGTGAGCTCGGTGCAGTGGGATGGCGCTACTATTTGCCGAGGTCGATCAATTGGTATCTTACTGAGTGCCGATTGCTCGCACCGAGGCCGAGTGCCGATTTGTCGCTGATTTCTCCTGAACACCGTGCCGCTGTTGTCACAGGAGAGAGCGCCCGAGCACGACGCGCCGCACCGCCCGCTGCCCCGGACAGCAGCAAGCCGTCGAGGTGGAACCTCCCTGGCACTGGCGGCGCGCCTCGGCGGCCGCCCGCACCCTCGACAAGCCCGGCCAACAAGCAGCCCAAGCCCAGCCAGGGCGCGTCGGTCAAGGAGACGGCGACGCCCTCCTCCCGCAAGGCCGCGGACGCCGGGCGGTCCAGCCCCAGCCGCCCCGCGAGTGGCACTCGCAGCCGCCCAGCCAATGCCTCGCCCGGGAGAGCCGCCGGCAATAACAGCCGCGTGAAGATTTTCAGCGGCGGCGCGGAGGCGGCGGAGCAGCGGGAGCGGACGACAGGCGGGCGCTACGGTGGCGGCGATGGCGGCGACCTCAACGCCACCTCGCTGTCTGACACCGCGGAGCTGGACGCCACCGCTTCCACGATGTCGCCGCCCGAAATGCCGGAGGACTCGCTATCGCCCTGGCAGAGCGCGACGGAGGGGGAGCTGCTGCAGGCAGCGCGCGCCGCGCGAGAGGTGCCGCTCACGATGATGACCACGCCGGGGCTGTTCCACTTGGGCCACCGTGCTGTCGGCGCCTCGATGGATGCGGCGGAGATGGAGGCCGCACGACGCGCCGCGGTGGCTGATGTATACTATGACGCGTAGTATGGCGAGCCGCAGGATGATATGATGCAGGCCAACATATCGTCTACACTCGGGGCATACCAGAAAATACTCATACTGACCATGTATCCACCGGCTTAGCAACACAGCAGCCAATAAAGGCCCTGCCATAGTTGCTACAACGATGAGTCGCCTTCTAGAGTGGTGCTGATGGCGCTGTGACGCTGCATACCCTGTTGATGTAAATTAAAGCGAGCATGAACAAGGCACGACGACTCACACCGACAAACGCCCCCGGTGCGGACCGGATCACCCGTGACACTCTGCTCGCACAGGTACGTGAAGCTCGCTACCGAAGGCAGCAACTGAGCTGGAAAGATGATCGTGCGACTGAGTGGTGCTGACTGCCCGAAGTAGCTTCCCGACAGGACAAGCGGGGCATCACGGGCGGTGGGGCAATCCACACAATAACACGGTGTTGGTAGTGTTTTTTTTTCGCCTCCGGGACAGGACTGGCAACAGTGAAACCCTTGCAGCATCTCTACGACGGCCGTGTAGGCAGCGATACAGTTTACGGAAAGCCCTCGGTAGGCGACGCTCCATTATACCGTCGGGTTTTCGCAAGCAAGCAAATTGCCGAAGCATTCTGCAAGACTAATTAAAGGCCAATGACAGAATTTCCAACACTTGGATCACCGTCTAAAACACTCCCATAAAAAAATACCCGGCACAGACCACGGAAGGTCTGTAGTCCTACCCGTTTTGGCGTCGGCCCATTCTAGTAATGCGAGTTGGGCAAGCCCCATACCGCGGAGCAAAGCATTTCGGGAGTGCGATACATGTGCAACAAAAAAGGCAATGTGAGGGAGGCCCGACCGACGTTATAACTGGAAAAAAATTCCCATTCCCAGTAGTAAAATCCACGGCGCCGTCAGGGAGGGAGGGATCCCCGCCCAAAATGAAGGCAGTAAAATCCTCGGGTAGTGTTGACGCAATAACGTGACTACTAATAAGATCCCTGAACTCCGGAACCACCAACCCCAAACTTTGACGGTGATACCCCCACCGCGGGCACTCCGCAAACATATTTTCGATAGTCTCAGATTCACCTCCGCCGCATGCAGGGTAGTGTTCAGGGATCTGCTCAGGCATGCTGGCGTGAATCCCGGCCAACCGGTAGTAATCTAACCGGATGGAACCATAATCCCCAAACCGCACGGTGAGCGCCAGTAGAGCAATAATTAGCGTGTTGGCGGGACAGATGAGGGAAACTAATAATGCAGTAAAATGTAGCGCTAAATCATTTATAACCAGTAAAATGTACCAGTGAGTGCGCTGTGCAGAAAAGAACCGCTTGCGCGCGCCGCGCGCTTCAGCAATGCTGCACTAGGAGGCGCCTGCCGACGATTGAACAATCCGCTGCGCTGCGTCGCCGACCACGCACACGCGCAGTCCCCTACTCTCACTCACTGTCCCCTAACCTCACTGAGCACGATTGATCAGGCCGTCTGTCGCATGTAGAAGCTTGCAATATCGAGTCCCTGTCGGCATACAGCATACGGTTGCCGGCCGTGGCGAGGCATAGGTGCAACATGTCCTCGCCCGCCGCGCCCCCACCCCTGCTGCGGGCGATACTATTCGCGTACGTTGTGTCCGCGGTTGGGGCGGGCTGGCAGCGCAGCGCGGGGGCGAACCCCGGCCGAGATGCACCATGCTGCCAACCTGCGCCGGTACGGCCGCCCGCGCTACAGCACCCTATCGCCGACCGAAAAGAGCACGGTGCGCTGCGGCCCAAGTACCACCTGTACGATCCCTCCCAGCTCCTGGCCTACACAACCTGCAACCTCACCGACTCCGCGGGCCTGAAGCACAACGTCGACAAGCTGTTCGTCCAGCAGCTGCTGCGAGAAGGCGCCAGCGTGCCCCCAGAGGAAGCGAACATTTTCATCATTCCTGCGGTGAGTCGTCTCTATCCAGCCAATAAAGCCACTTAATTATGGCGCCAGTCAGACTGACTGCCCAGGGGTGAAATTCACAGTGTGTTCATATAATCATGTGTGCGACCCATTTCGGGCCTGTGACCCAGTGATGCTGTCACGATCATTTATTATTTTGCTATGCAATTGGAAACCTTGCAGCTGCTTTCGCAGATGGCAACGGACCGCTGCGGCGAGAGCAAAGCACTGTACGCTCAGCTGAACAAGTTTCTGGCAGGAAGCCGCTGGTTCCGGCGGTACCATGGCGCGGATCACTTTGTAGTAGGCGACAACTTTCAGGTAAAGAGCAGTAGCCTGCCGGGGAAGGTGGCGGTTGGCCGCTTTGAGCCCCTGCACCCGGAGAAGAAGCTATTGCATCCAATAGTCGCGGTCGGGGACAGCACACTATTGGGCATGAAGGCGTACGGCTGGACCACCACATCGCGCGATGACATCGGCAGCATGGAACAAGCTCCGGTGAAGGCCTTCGAGGAGCGCAAATACGACTTCTCTTTCATTGGGAAGGCGGACTCCCGTGCAGCGTACCGGCACCGCCGCGAGCTGGCCTGTGCGTGGGCTGCGCGCGGAGGCATGCGGCACATGGGGCGCTCTTACGGGCGCATCAGCGGGCCGGTTGGGCCATGCAATGCTACGGCACCCAATCAGCCACATGCAGACGCTGAACGCCCGCAGAATGAACTCCCACCCTCGCGTGCCACCACCCACCTGTCACCCTCTGAGGCGCAAGCCATCATGGCGGACTCTAAGTACTTCCTGGCTCTCACCGGGGATTCGCCCACTTCGGACCGCCTGTTCAACATGTTCGATACGGGAACCATCCCGCTCGTCCTGTCAGAGCGGCTCAACAGCGTGCTGGACGCCCTCCCCTTCCCGGACGTAGTGCCCTGGCGAGACATCTTTGTCGTGGTGGAGTCCAAGCGCTGGGCGGTGCACCCGCTGCAGAGCGTGCTGGACGCGATCGATGCCCTGCCTCCGGATGAGGTGGTGATGCGGCGAGTGCTGATGGCGCGGCATGCAGACGATGTGTCATTCGCGCGGCCAGAGACAACGCGGGCGCACACCAACATTGTAGATGCGGCCTGGAAGGCTGTGCTTGAGCAGCTGAAATCATTAATGTAGAAGCTTTTAGTATGTTATCGGCACGAAAACCTTCTCTAGCTCAGTGAACATTTAGCCCGCAAGTCATGGTTGCGGTTAGAGGATGCAACATGCACTACGCGTCAAACCCATCGCGTGACAGCCTGACCGGCGGCAGCCTGGTGGCATGCTCATTCCATCTTGCTTGATGCGGATTCGGCGCCTGTTGGCCGTCCGGCCGTTGCTGAGGTCTGGGCGCGTCCTGCAGCACCGTCATTTGATGCCGGCGCAGTGCCGGAAAATACCCTGGCCCGGCAATACTGTTTGGATATGTTGGACCATTAGTGCTTGCTACTCAGACTGTGGGGACCAATGGCGTATTTGGGTTGCCAGGCGCGCATGTCGAGATCAACGTGCGGTACATATCCCCCCTACCACGCCGTCCCTGCAGCCTGCTCCCAGCAGCCGGCCTCTCTAAGCCTATCCGGAGCACACATGATTATATGAACACACTGTGAAGTTCACCCCTTGGCAGTCAATCTGACTGGCGCCATAATTAAGTGGCTTTATTGGCTGGATAGAAACGACTCACCGCAGGAATGATGAAAATGTTCGCTTCCTCTGGGGGCACGCTGGCGCCTTCTCGCAGCAGCTGCTGGACGAACAGCTTGTCGACGTTGTGCTTCAGGCCCGCGGAGTCGGTGAGGTTGCAGGTAGTGTAGGCCAGGAGCTGGGAGGGATCGTACAGGTGGTACTTGGGCCATCGACCATCAGCAGATTGTTCGATCGTCGGCAGGCGCCTCGCGGATTGAATGTCAGGAATAATGAGGTCTGGGCGTGCAGAAATGTCACGATTCTCAACCCCTCCTAATCCGTGAGCCTCATCTACGACGTTGTCCATGCAAATACCGCCATTGATGTCGCTGTACTATCTGCTGCCGATACATCCATGCCATGCCGCACTGAATACGGTACGCGTACGTCCACTGCGCACGATACTCGTTCTCCGTTTGGGGGGGGGGGGGGGGGGGGGGGGGGGGGGGGGGGAATCGGCAAGGCAGACATCAGCGTGCGTGTTTATTGTTGCTGTACGCTGGTAGGACAGCCTATCAATGACGGTTTGGCATAGCGCCACCCAAGCAACACCAATTGGAGTATAAATACCCCCCCCCCTCCCCCCCAACTACCATGACCACCACCATTTCCCCCACTCTCTCCTCCTCCCCCCCCCCCCCCCCTCTCTCACTGATTGCCGATGTCCACCCACCCGTTGCTGCTCTCCCAGCCGGCGGCAGTACCCTGCGCGGCGTGATGCTGGACGGCAAGCATGTTTGGCGTGAAGGCGGCTGGGAGGAGTGGGCTACCGCCCCGGGGGACTGCCTGCCGGCGGAGCGCCGCCCGGAGCTCGAGTTCCGGGCGCTGGCGGGCGCTGCGGAGGCGGAGGGAAAGCAGGGCGACCGGGCGGACTCCGCCGCCAAATTCATGGGCATGCGTGAGCAGCTGGTGCCAGCCTGTGCGAGACGCTGAGCGGCGTGGGCCCGCTGGGAGAGTGGCGGCTTCAGCTGGTGCGCATGCTGTCGGCGGCGGGGCTGCAGGCGAGCGTAAGACGAGAGGCTTCAGTTGTTTGAGAATAGAAACTCTACGGCCCGGTGTGTGTGTGTGGGGGGGGGGGGGGGGGGGGGGGAGGGTGCATTGAATGCCACTACCAGGCGTGCCCACTGGTACGAGTACTAGTACGCGTCTCGAGGATACCAGTGTGCCAGCAACTGTACCCTACGAATACACTCACTGTCTGATCTCCCGTAAAGTGTCGAGGTGGGTTGGATGGTATGTGCCGGTAGGTGCCAGCCTATTGATTGCCCTACCTGGAGCGACTTTTCACTTAGCCAATATGCATATATGGAAATTTTGTTTTCGATTATGTAAAGCCTTCTCAAAAGCTTATTCATAATGATAAAATCGTTATCATATATGTATATTAATCCTAGGTTACATCCTACTTGTACATGCTCGATCCGTACTATATTATAAAAAAAGGCGATTAGTTTCTCCAGCCCCATAATTAATTGATTATTGGAGTCATTGCTGACTGGTTTGCACTTTGTGGTGATGCCGCGGGGGAAACAATAAGTACTACTAGTTGACAGGGCAGTATTTATACACTTTGCCACAAATAGTACCGAATCAATGCGGACTAGTATCAAACACCGCCACATTGATGGTTTAGCTACCCCATATGCGGCAGCCTTTCCAATACCACGTCCGATTGCTCCGTGGGATTCATATGTCTTTCCTCGACCTTTTACATTCGAGATATTGTGCGGCGCGGTGGATTGTACGATATTGGCCCTACTAAATCTTATATTGTTGCTGCATTTCCTGTTCGTGTGACTGAGCGTCCCGCCCCCCTTTGTCACACCCCCCGCAGGCAGCGGCGGCGCTGGCGGAGAACGTGAGCGACGAGAAGCGCGCCCTGCTCGTCGAACTGCTGGACGAGGTGCTGCTGCCCACCGAGGCGGCCGCGGTGCGCGCTCACCTGACCCGACTTGAGGAGGCGGCGCGCTTGGAGGCGGAGCGCGAGACGGCGCTGGCGGCTGCGGCCGAGCAGGCGGAGGCCGCCCAACCGCCGCGGGCTCGGGCCGCTGCGCCAGCCAGAGATACCAAAAACTCCAGTGATTCCCACTTCCCTCTTATAATGGCTAGGATGAGAGTTACCCCTTACATGTAAATGCACGGGTTGAGGTAAACCAGTAATTACTTGTGTAATTACATGACCCCCCCCCCCCCCCCCCCCACCTTTCCCAGCAAGCCATGCCGCCCGCTACAGCAGGACCGTATCACTCTACAATCAGCGCCTTGCTGTCAGATTGTGTGGTTGCTATCAGCAGCGCCTTATCAGCACGTAAGAGCGCCCCTTGGCAGGGGCATGACTCGCGCTGCCAGCCAGATACACAGCAATGCGCCGCGCGCCTTGCGTTCCAGACACGCGAGCGGCGGAGCCTGGGCCATTTACTCCTAGAAGTAAAAACTGGAGGGACGTAAAGCAGTAATTACACAACCATGGGGGGGGTAACTCTCATCCTAGTATAATGGTGTCCTCATCCTTGTTAGTGCGGTGAGCTCGGTGCAGTGGGATGGCGCTACTATTTGCCGAGGTCAATCAATTTGTATCTTACTGGGTGCCGATTGCTCGCACCGAGACCGAGTGCCGATTTGTCGCTGATTTCGCCTGAACACCGTGCCGCTGTTGTCACGGGAGAGAGCGCCCGAGCACGACGCGCCGCACCGCCCGCTGCCCGGGACAGCGGCAAGCCGTCGCGGTGGAACCTCCCCGGCACTGGCGGCGCGCCTCGGCGGCCGCCCGCACCCTCGACAAGCCCGGCCAACAAGCAGCCCAAGCCCAGCCAGGGCGCGTCAGTCAAGGAGACGGCGACGCCCTCCTCCCGCAAGGCCGCGGACGCCGGGCGGTCCAGCCCCAGCCGCCCCGCGAGTGGCACTCGCAGCCGCCCAGCCTGTGCCTCGCCCGGGAGAGCCACCGGCAAAAACAGCCGCGTGAAGATTTTCAGCGGCGGCGCGGAGGACAACGTCGACAAGCTGTACCACAGATTGTCTGGCGTTAATGATGGAATACTTGTATGAACGTGGGTGACAAGTAACTTACTACCGCACTTGTAGCGACAGATCGTTGATACAATAAATCGTTACTAACGATGTCCGGGGTTGATGATAGCACAATAACACGGCCATACTCGTATGAACGATCGTGGGTGATAAAACACTACCGCACATGTAACGAATTATCGTTGACACGATATATCGTTACTTATAATGCCGGGACATGTCCGGCGTTCACGACTTGTAACGATGTCACGTTGACCCGATATAGCGTGCTGACTACTGGCAAGATTGGTGACATACTCTTATATGAACGACTACGGTAGGTAATGAAAAGCTACCGCACTTGTAACGATTTATCGTTGACACGATATACCGTGACTAACACTGTGCGGCCGGGACATATTGTCCGGGGTCGATGATAACAACGACATATTTTACTTGCATGAACGAACGATCATGGGTAGTTATAAAATACTACCGCACCTGGAACGATTTAACGTTGACACGATATCGTTACTAATACTGTTCGGACATTATGTCCGGCGTTCACGACTTGCAAAGATTCCACGTTGACCCGATATAGCGTGCTGACTACTGTTTGGGTTGGTGACATACCCGTATTAACGATTCTGGGTGATGAAAAGCTACCGCACTTGTAACGATTTATCGTTGACGCAATATAGCATGACTGACACTGTGCGGTCGGGACATATGGTCCGGGGTTGATGATATTAACAACGGCATACTTGTATATATGAACGACCGTGGATGATAAATACTACCGTACCTGTCCCCTGGACCTCCGCCACAATGCGGCCTGACCTGACCACCAGCTTGCGTCCGGGAAGCAGGCTCTCCGGTTTGGAGATTCGTCACAACCCCCTAGCTAGCGGAGTCGCATCAACAGAGCATATTACCGTCCGCATTGCCAGAGCACTTCACAAGCCTGAAACCCACAATGACAAAGTCTTTGTAGCTGTGGAGATTTGTGTGCTTGAGTCTTGTGTGCCGGCACAACGTAGTGGGCCTACGGCCGTCGGGAGAGACGCGCAAAAGCCGCCGGTCATGAGGGAGCATTCGATCCCACATGGGCTTCGGGGCTTGAGCCTCATGTTGCTCGCCGGCGAGGGCGGTTCTTGAGGCTCGTCGGGCGGGGGAGCCTCGCTTGCTCTCCTCCCGACGGTGGCGCGACATGTCGCCGGGTGACGCTCGCCGAGGGTGTGCGTGACACAAGATTTGCCAACAACATCTTTTGCACACCATTCGACCCCTTTGGGACCTTTGTTATGCGCCAATACCGTCTGATGCGTCCTTGATGCGACCCCATGGTGCTTGCTGTAGTCGCCGGTAGCATGGTGCGGACTATCGCCGAGTGGTGGCAGCATTACAAGAGGGCGGCCGAGGGCAGAGGACAGCCGTTAAAAATAATGGGATATCAGCGCGAGCGCGATCCTTATTTTCTGCTCTTTGGATTTGAACTCCTACCTCGCGCCCGGCGACTACGCAGAGTGTCACTGTTGGGTAATCCTTGCAGGTATTTCAATATTTGAAACGATATATCGTTGCACCGCGATATCGTCGCACCGCGCGGCTGGCGGGCGTGTAAGCCCTAGCTGTGCGGGTAGGACGCTAGGGTTTACGCGCCCCGCGAGGGGCGCAGGGAGAGCGAGGACCGGGGTACATTGGCGCGCGCACCGCGCGGTTCCGTGTCCGGTTCAATAATAATAAATGCTTCTGTGGCAGTGAGAAAAGACACGTGCGTTTATTCACTTTTCCGTAAATGCGAGGAGGCGCCTGCCGACGATTGAGTTTTATTCACTTTTCCGGAAATGCGGGGAGGCGCCTGGAGTTGCTCGCCGAAGGCTGCTGAAGGCTCGTCTGATCTCGTAATGTATCTGTCAATTTTTACTCAAAATGGAAAGTTGTACGAATTGCGGTACCACGTGACGGAAGTGCCTGCCGACGATTGAACAATCCGCTGCGCTGCGTCGCCGACCACGCACACGCGCAGTCCCCTACTCTCACTCACTGTCCCCTCATCTCACTGAGCACGATTGATCAGGCCATCTGTCGCTTGTAGGAGCTTGCAATATCGAGTCCCTGTCGGCATATAGCATGCGGTTGCCGGCCGTGGCGAGGCATAGGTGCAACATGCCCTCGCCCGCCGCGCCCCCACCCGTACTGCTGCGGGCGATAATATTCGCGTGCGTTGCGTCCGCTGTCGGGGCGGGCTGGCAGCGCAGCGCGGGGGCGAACCCCGGCCGAGATGCACCATGCTGCCAACCTGCACCGGTACGGCCGCCCGCGCTACAGCACTCTATCGCCGACCGAAAGGAGCACGGTGCGCTGCGGCCCAAGTACCACCTGTACGATCCCTCCCAGTTCCTGGCCTACACCACCTGCAACCTCACCGACTCCGCGGGCCTGAAGCACAACGTCGACAAGCTGTTCGTCCAGCAGCTGCTGCGAGAAGGCGCCAGCGTGCCCCCAGAGGAAGCGAACATTTTCATCATTCCTGCGGTGAGTCGTCTCTATCCAGCCAATAAAGCCACTTAATTATGGCGCCAGTCAGATTGACTGCCCAGGGGTGAACTTCACAGTGTGTTCATATAATCATGTGTGCGACCCATTTGGGGCCTGTGACCCAGTGATGTTGTCACTAACATTTATTATTTTGCCATGCAACTGGACACCTTGCAGCTGCTTTCGCAGATGGCAACGGACCGCTGCGGCGAGAGCAAAGCACTGTACGCTCAGCTGAACAAGTTTCTGGCGGGAAGCCGCTGGTTCCGGCGGTACCATGGCGCGGATCACTTTGTAGTAGGCGACAACTTTCGGGTAAAGAGCGGTAGCCTGCCGGGGAAGGTGGCGGTTGGCCGCTTTGAGCCCCTGCACCCGGAGAAGAAGCTATTGCATCCAATAGTCGCGGTCGGGGACAGCACACTATTGGGCATGAAGGCGTACGGCTGGACCACCACATCGCGCGACGACATCGGCAGCATGGAACAAGCTCCGGTGAAGGCCTTCGAGGAGCGCAAATACGACTTCTCTTTCATTGGGAAGGCAGACTCCCGTGCAGCGTACCGGCACCGCCGCGAGCTGGCCTGTGCGTGGGCTGCGCGCGGAGGCATGCGGCACATGGGGCGCTCTTACGTGCGCATCAGCGGGCCGGTTGAGCCATGCAATGCTACGGCACCCAATCAGCCACATGCAGACGCTGAACGCCCGCAGGATGAACTCCCACCCTCGCGTGCCACCACCCACCTGTCACCCTCTGAGGCGCAAGCCATCATGGCGGACTCTAAGTACTTCCTGGCTCTCACCGGGGATTCGCCCACTTCGGACCGCCTGTTCAACATGTTCGATACGGGAACCATCCCGCTCGTCCTGTCAGAGCGGCTCAACAGCGTGCTGGACGCCCTCCCCTTCCCGGACGTAGTGCCCTGGCGAGACATCTTTGTCGTGGTGGAGTCCAAGCGCTGGGCGGTGCACCCGCTGCAGAGCGTGCTGGACGCGATCGATGCCCTGCCTCCGGATGAGGTGGTGATGCGGCGAGTGCTGATGGCGCGGCATGCAGACGATGTGTCATTCGCGCGGCCAGAGACAACGCGGGCGCACACCAACATTGTAGATGCGGCCTGGAAGGCTGTGCTTGAGCAGCTGAAATCATTAATGTAGAAGCTTTTAGTATGTTATCGGCACGAACACCGTGTCTAACTCAGTGAGCATCCGGCCTGCAAGTCATCCGTGCGCACGATTGCGGTTGGAGGATGCAACATGCACTACCTGTCAAACTTCCTGTCAAGCCCATCGCGTGACAGCCTCTCCGGTGGCATGCTCACCCCATCTTGCTTGATGCGGATTCGGCGCCTGTTGGCTGTCTCGCCGTTGCTGGGGTCTGAGCGCGTCCTGCAGCACCGTCATTCGATGCCGGCGCAGCGCCGGAAAATACCCTGGCCCGGCAATACTGTTTGGATATGTAGGACCATTAGTGCTTGCTACTCAGACTGTGGGGACCAATGGCGTATTTGGGTTGCCAGGCGAGCATGTCAAGATCAACGTGCGGTACATATCCCCCACGCCGTCCCTGCTGCCTGCTCCCAGCAGCCGGCCTCACTAAGCCCAAAAGCCAGGATCCAGGCGCACAAAGGCATACTCCACGCACACGTCGCGGGAGGACATCGGGAACTGGATGTTTGGCTCCTTGTGGAAGATGGCGTAGCCCGCGAGGCGGAAGGCCTGCAGCAGGCGATGCACCTTGGCGGGCGTGTTCTTGTGGATCTCGATCTGCACCTGCTGGATGCGCAGCTTGGCAAAGGTGCCGTCCTCAAGGAGCGGCGGCAGCGTCTCGAACTCAGCGCCCTCTGTGTCGATCTTAAACACGTGGATCTGGCGGCCCCAGTGGCCCAGGAGCGTGACGATGTCGGACAGCGATTTGATGCCTGTCCCGTTGTTCAGGGGCGGCGGATGCGGGATGGGTAGAGACGGGCCGATGCCCCAGGGATGAAAGTGCACATGGGCGGGCTTGCGGCTGGGCCTCGAACCAATGGTATGGTCAAAGGTATGGATCTCGCAGTGCGGGCCGATCTCTGCAGTGGAGCGCTCCTCAAAGTCCCACTTGTTGGAGGAGCCAAAGCTGTAGATGAGGCAATCCGGGACGGTCTGCAGCCGGTGGGGGTCGCACACCCACTTGCCGCCATCGCCGGCGTCGCCGATGCGACTCTCAAAGGCGCAGCTGAAGTCCGGCTCCCAGTTCTCCTGGTAGAAGGCCATCATGCCCACAGGGCTGGTCCTGTACTGGTGCCTCTGCTGATTCTTAGCGATGTTCTTCTTGACCTGCCAGGCCGCATCATCATCGCAGAAGAAGCCGTGGCTCTCCCGCATGGACATCAGCGACTCTGGCGCCCCAGCGCAGGATAATGGCGCAGTAGCGCTTTGCAGTATCCGCAGTCGATCAGGCAGGAAGCTCGAAGCCGTTGTTCGCTGCTGTTGGGGCGGCTGCGGCGGAGTTGCGCCGGGCGTGATCAAGTTGGTGTATGCCGCGGCTGCAGCTGCGGCGACGGGCGATAGCGGCGGTGCAACTTCCTGGTAGGGATGCAGGCGCGCCGTCTGCCGGCGCTCCTGCCGGCTGGGCAGCTGTTAGCGGGGCGCAGTGTGGGCAGCAGCACTGTTAGCACCACGTACCACCTACCGTCACCCTTGCCCCCTGAACGCACATCCACGTACCAGGACGGCTACATACCGCTCCAAGCATGCCTGGGAGACAAAGCGTACTGTATGCTCCAAGGGTGGACTGAAGACACAAGTGCACTGCAGGCTACAGCTACTGCTTCTGCAGCCTTCACTGTGGCAACTGCATTGCAGATGCCTGCGGTTACTTCCCAAACCCGCCTGCAGTTGCTACGTAGATATGCAATTCGTAATCGAATCGCGATGGTAGGGCGTCCGCTACTGATGAGCCAATGCGGTAGGCGGGTCAGGCAGTAGTGGGCGGCATATTTACGCTCATACCCCACCGCCATCGATGCCCACCTAAGCCCCAGCACACACCGTGAATGCGCTCAAAACGACACTGTGCAGCGCTGCATGCTTTCTGTACGGCGGGCTGCAGTTCAAGCTCGCTGTCTAGCGTTGCACTCTTCATTCTGCAACCGCAGGCTATAGCACCGCAGGCTACAAGTCTGCACGGCAGGCTGCTCGGCAGAACAACAAGACCGCAGCCCAACCCTGGTGGGCGTGCCCACAGTCGCGGAGAATGTTTAGGGGCTACTTCGGCAGCTGCGCGAGTCCGAGGCAGGGGCGCCGCTCCCCCGGCGCACGCACCATACTGCGGGACC